>JAKTQZ010000050.1:0-90701 GCA_030579435.1 Ogataea nitratoaversa
AGAAAAACAAACAACCAATAAGATATTACCAGGAACAAAACCAAGCATAGCAATAGAGTTTGGAACCAATAGAGCACCCATGATTTCAGATGTCAATAAACCAGCACAGACGATCCAATGAGAAGTTCTAATTGATAAGTTACCATTATTCCAAGTTGGATAACTACCTTTTGAGGCAGCAAGACTTTTAATGGTTAAAGTTTTTTTAATGTAGTCATTCCAATGACGTGTGAAACCTTTTTCTTCATTAGAGATCTCTTCATATTGATGTTCAATATATCTTTGTGCATAGAAGAAACGTGTAACGATACTTGGGTTTGCGTAGATAAGTTTCTCGATACTTTGAGAGGAGCTCACTGAAGCAACTTCAATATCAACTGCAAGTGATTTAGAGGGATTATCTATTTTCTCTTCAGACATGGTTTTTCTTTCTTTTTATTATTATTAAGGATATTATTATTATTCTAATAATTAATTCTTCAATTTTTAACTTCTAATGAGAGAAAAAGAATGAATAGCAGTTAATTTTAAATGATATACCAAACTAAATAAAATTACAATCCAATCCAAAATGCATTCATAATTACTAGTAGGAAATAAAATAGCAAAATAGAGTACTTTATATAGATTTCAGTAATAATTAACGGTTTATCATGAATTTCGGACATCGACGTCACTAGATATAAATCGATAGTAGTAGAGTAGGGGGATGCTGTAGATGTCGAAAAGCGAGTAATAATACTATCATGTAAGTTCAAGGATAAAGAAATTACGTACTGTAGAACTTTGAAAGTGAGCGATAAAAGTTTTTCAGACATTTCTATTGACAACAAAATATCTAACTATTTTTAACAAAACTGTTTTAACACCTGTTTTTCAAAGTGAGCAAGATGAAAAAGCATCAGATGTATGTATATTGAATATCCTACAGCTTATCCATATTACACATTACAAATTTTTGTACTTTGTGCAGGATAAGAAAACCCACCCAGAGGTATCTAGATATTAAGATTGCCACCTCGCAGATAAAAGACTGGTTTAACTTTTATGTATGATTACTAGCCCCGGTCACCACGGGATCTCAATTTCGCGAATATATTTCCGAAACTATCATTTACCACATGATTCCGAATTGAGCGAGGGATAGATAGATAGATAGATAGATTGTAGTTGGTTGATTTTATATTCTCTCAAAGGAGGCAAAGAAGGGAGAGAGGAGATGTTGATAAATGTAAAGATTCAACAGCACATGCATTGTTTGACAATGATACCTTGTAATCAAAGATAGATAGATACATACATATCTTATCATCTTTACTCGTTCAAGATTTAAAGAGAACTGATGCGAATATTTATGTTAAAATTTACAAACAATTAGATAGAGAGAATCAATCACTCAGTATCTGAAAGTAATCAGAGTCCCAAGAATTCAATCATTAAAATCAATTTAGATAGATTGATCGATTGTAATATCCTCTCGGAAAAATTATCTCCTGAACACTCTACCCGATGGCATACCACTGGCACTGAAAAAACAAGTAAACTGTAAAGCTTGCGTGCGGTGTGCGGCTTGCATTGCTTTATCTTGTCATGCACGTGAGGGTATCTTTTTTTATGAGGTGCATATATCGCTGAGAGTGAATAAATGCGTGTGTGGAATCATCATGAGGCTCGTTTTGAGGCTCGACCCGGTTTGGCTCGGGCAAGCTGGCTGGCCGATAAAGAAAGTGATCCTAACTTCGTATTCCAATTGACGATGATGATGTTGATAATGATGATGGTGATGATAATGACTGTTTGTGTCAAATTTACCAGACTTTACAATCACTGGATCACTCCACAGTGCACACTAGAGTCTAAGCTAGGTTTGACTCACACTCTCAATTTACTTGGTTAAACTTTTTATTACTTCTTTTAACTTTTCTGTGATTAGAACCTTTGGAAAAGAAATTGAGTGTTCTTTTTGGTTTTTTTTTCACTAACGATACAATACAATACAATACAATACAATACAATACAACACAATACAAATATACTTGATAATCAATATGAGGGTCGCTATTGCATGTAAGAGTTGTCGTGATAGAAAAATAAAATGTTTACATTTAGGAAAAGCACCATGTAAATCATGTCTATTGTCAGGAAAGGAATTACAATGTGAATTATATTCAACAAAAGAATTTCGTAATATAAGAAACAAAAAACTATCGATACAAAAAGTAAATGTAACGAAAGTTGAAGTCACAAACAATGTAATCAAAGAATCAATTGATTTAGCAGTTCAACATCATCCTGAACTATTCTTTCTGAATTTTCCAAACAACCAAGAATTAATTGAAAATTTGGATCATTTGGTGATGTTGGGAGTATGTGTCTTAAGTTCACCATTCACTTCTCATTTCTCATCCATAGACACAAAAGATATGATGATTTCTTTAGAACTTCAATTGTTTAACAAGTTGGAAGAAAAAAATCTATTTGATGTGATGTCAGTCTTACAAATCTCAATTCTATTAATGATTCATAATTGGCAAACAAGAAGAACTCAAAAAGGTTATATCTTAGGAGGATTTGCTGAAAGAGCTTTTAAATTGATAATAGATCAAATTTCAAACCAAGCTCAAAAATCTTTATTGCAAAAAGAATTACTTATAAGAACCATTTGGAGTTACCAATTGATAACATTACCGTTGACTCAAGGATCATTAAAAGAATACAAGTCAAGACTATATAGATTTCAACTTCCTTTGGATAACACAGATATACTTTTCAATCACGCTCCTAAAGCCTCTTATTTAGAAAATTTTGACATAAGTACTTCAAATAGACTTTTTTCACTTTTCATTTGTACAACTGAAATGTGGGCAGACTGTGCCTCTTGGAAAATACAAGGAGGTAAAAACTATTTTCTGGAAGCTCCATGGGATGAAAATAGTGATTGGAATAAATTAAATCAACGATTATTGGCATTCAAATCCCAACTAGGTTTAAGAGAATCATTCAATTTACAAAACTTGAATGCCTATTTTGGACTAAGTCAAGGTATTGCTTACGGTTATGTTCATTTGGGTCTATTAGCAGGTCAAATATTGATTCATTGTAATTACATGCCTTTCATTCCAGGTGATAATGAAGGACCAAAAGGTCCATCGGATGCTGCTCATTCTTTGAAAGATGCTCCTCCAAATTGGTGGAAAGATTCTGCTGCTGTTGTATTTGAAGCTGCTAGAGATGCAGCTTTGATTTATAAAGAATTTGGTAATAGAGGAATGTATTGTTGTAGTGCATTTTGCGGGTTTGTTGCTTTTACATGCGCATCTGTACTATACTATATCAAGATCTTCCCTTCATATTCACCCCAGTTCAAAGATGCAGGTTTATATTACAATTATTGTGTTGAATTCCTCTTATACTATAAATCACATTGGGAACTTGGAGCATATTATTACAAATTTCTGTCTCAAACTGTTGAAATGTTTGAGGCCGCTTCACATAATAGACTTCAACCTTCAAGCATATCCATTTTTGAAAATATGAAAGATGAATTACTTGATATCGCTAATGTATCAGGCCCAATCACAAAAACAGATAGAATTGAAGTGGAAAGTTTGTTGAATTCCACAGAAGATTACTTTGATTCAGATAAACAATTTTTACCTTCGCCATGCATCACAGGGGATGAAGAAGATACTAGCTGGTTGAATGAAAAAGCAAGGGATAAACTGAGCTCATTGTTGGGATGGGATTATGATTGGAAAGGTTTTGATAGTCCAAGTGATTTTTGGGGCAAGTTTCCCCTAGAGTAGAATAGAACTGATGTTTATTTTAAAAGTTGTAGAATATTGATTGATTGTATATAATTTATTGATTTTTGATTGTTTTTTTTTTCTTCTATTCTTTTTGTTTTTTTTTTGATAGTTCAAAATTAAACGTATTC
Source organism: Ogataea nitratoaversa (assembly GCA_030579435.1). Lineage (NCBI taxonomy): Eukaryota > Fungi > Ascomycota > Pichiomycetes > Pichiales > Pichiaceae > Ogataea > Ogataea nitratoaversa. Next base: position 3,938 of record JAKTQZ010000050.1, read on the forward strand.
AACAAATTACTAATTCTATACCACAACACATATCAGTAGCTAATCTAAATTATTTACAATCTATCAATTATACGGTTCATTCAGTCTCCGATATAATATATATATATATCGGTCAATAGATAAGATCTGTTTCATTGCTCACATAAAAGCCGCTCGTTGCTTAACATGCAGTCAATTTCAAAAGAAATTTTTGGTATTGTTCGGGAATACTTTCGCGATATTCGCGATACCTGTTCCGTAATCGTTACCATGATTATTTGCGTTTCTCCACAGAATGGGAATCGGAGAATCACTAATTTTACAAAAGCCATCAACCAAATTTAGGATCAGATCAAAGAATGTCAAGAGAAAGTTATTATCGTTCGAGCAAGTTTTGAATTGAAATCAGTTGCCATATAAATATAAGGGTCATAGATCCTTGATTATAAATATTTTTCTTTTTTTTGCTATCAATAACTAACTCACTATCTTGTATTAACAATATTCCAGTTTTTGTATTCAAGTTACCATTCTGCAATCATACAAACCCAATCTATAAATCAAAATGACAATCGAAAAACGTCTTCGTTTATTCCAATTCGAAGTTGGTAAAAAACAACTTGAATGTATTGGAACAGCAAAAGATGGTCAATGGTTACGCATCAAAGACCCAAAAACAAATGAAATTTATGAAATTTATGATGCTTGTTCAGGTGCTGCTGTTTGTTCGTTGAAGCATGGTGACAAGGAAATTCTTTCCCAAATGAATGACTTTGCCTTAGAGTCAACATATACCTTCTGTGTTTCTTATTCCAACAAACCTGCTGAAGATTTAGCTGAATTCATGGTTTCCAAATCAGAAGGTTTTTTCGATTCAGCAATGTTTGTCTGTTCCGGTTCAGAAGCAAATGAACATGCTATGAGATATGCTAAGCAATACCATGTTGAAAGAAATGATCCTCAAAGAAACAAGTTCATTAGTAGAATTGGTGCTTACCATGGTTATCTTGTTGGTGCGTTATCAATTGGTGACAATCCAAAGAAGCCTGTTCTACAAAATATACTTTTACCAGAAGAACAAACTCCAAAGATTTCTCGTTTATATCCATACAGAGATATGAAACCAGGTCAAACTGAAGAAGAATATGCTCAACAGTTAGTAGATGAATTGGAAGAAACTTTCATTAAGAGTGACCCAAATACTATTGCTGCGGTTTTTATGGAAACAGTCTCAGGTACTGGATTAGGTAACACTACTCCACCAAAGGGATACTTGGATGGTGTTAGAGCAGTCACTCACAAATATGGTGCTCTATTAGTTTTAGATGAAGTTATGTGTGGTTTAGGTAGATGTGGTTATCCTTATACATTTATGCACCCAGACTTTGGTTTGACAACAGGAGGACCAGATTTGTTGACTTTTGGAAAAACCGTTGGTTCAGGTTATGTTTCTTTATCTGGTGTCATGTTAGCTGAAAATGTTGTCAAGACTATCCAAGAAGGATCAGGTATGGCTTTTGGTTATCAAACTTATCACTCGCATTACTTAAATTGTAGAGTTGGTTTAGCAGTTCAACAAAAATTATACGAAAACAACTTGATTGAAAACGTTAGAGAAGTTGGAGGATATCTTAAACAACAACTTAATGAACAATTGAAAGATTCAAAAATCTTTGGTGAAGTTAGAGGTGCTGGTAACTTTTTAGGTGTTGAAATTGTGAAAAACAGAGAAACTAAAGAATCTTTCCCTCCTGAATTCAATATTTCAAAGGCCGTTGCTGCAAAAGCTTTCAGTAGGAGGGTTCACTTCATGGCAGTTTCTGGTTGTGCTGGTTATGAATTGAAAGATGGTAAAATCATTGAATATGGTAACGTCATTGGAATGGCTCCAGCTTTTGGATTTTCAAAAGATGATGCTGATTTCATAGTTAAAAACATCAAGGAAATATTAGCCGAAATTGAAGCTGAAAACTTGTAAATTTTGTTAATAAATTTTTTTTTTAATTGTTTGATACTATCAAATCCTTTTAATAAGTATCACTTTGAATTTTTAGAAATCACCCAAAAGCCATTTATAGTATCGTAAATACCTCCTCCTCCTCTAATCCTATTAAATAGCTTACTAAGTTGAGTTTCTTTGGTTGAGACTTTTGAACTTCTATAAGTTTTCTATTACATGATTCAAACAAGATTAACACAATACTTTCTCCCCCCCACCCCCCTCTTTTTTTTCTCTCACCAAATCCCACCATGACAAAACATCTTGTTGTACATATGATTACGTAGCTATTACGTCAGACATTACGTAAGAAATATGTATATTATATACTGTGCTGAGCTCAAACTGATTGTTAATCGGCCTGGCTAGCTCAATCGGTAGAGCGTGTGACTCTTAATCACAAGGTTGCGGGTTCAAGCCCCGCGTTGGGCTCATAAATGTTTTTTTATTATTTTTATATTATTCGTTTCTTTCTTTACCAATTTTGTAATCTTTTTTTTTATTTTCACACTATCTTTAAACGATATCAAATATATTTAATACGGCAATATACAACGATTTTTCAAATCCTGCGTATCATATATACAAGCAAACTTTTTTTACAAGCAAAACAGGAAAAGAGAAAAAATAAAAGTCTTATCTAGTTAGTTGTTCATGCCAAATTAACTAACCCTTGAACAGCAGTAGATCTAGCAGCTTCACTTAACGGTTTAGCACCACTCAAATAAGAGGTAAACAACAAATCTCCAACCAATGGTTCTTTAATAGTTCCCAAAACAAATGGAGTTTCAAATTCGCCTCTATTATTGAACTGTTGGAATGAAACTTTCAATTGTCTATCATTAATCAATTCTAAAACAAGTATTGAGTTTTTGAATGCTGTCATCTTACGGAAGCCAAAAGTATGACGTAGTTCGTCAATCCCCTTAGCTAATGCTTCATCAGATCCGTCATCAGAACTTGTTATTTGTTTGTATCTAGGGTTAGCTTTTATCGATTTGATCAATCCATCTTTTAAATGAGTGAAATCTGTGTTTCTAACAGGAACAATTCTAGCAGTAAATCTAACACCTGAGGATAATAAATTTTCAATGATAATAGTTGATAATTTTGGATCTTTTAATGCTGCTTCTAAGTGTTCTTGATGAGATTCAAATGTATGAGTATCATCATTTTTTTCGTATAAATTGGATAAGAATTTTGAATCTAAAATAGTATTAATTAATTTCAAATCATCTTGAGCAACGTATAAACCTAATGCATAAACTCTCATTTTCAAGAATGTAACTGCTCTGATACCATATCCAAGTAATTGGAATGAAGTACTTAACAATGGATCAGATGTAATAACAGGAAATGAATTGACATCGGAAGCAACAGAGATTAATGATTCAGGATCGATTCTAGCAGATGAATCATTTTGGATCTGTTCCGATTGACCAACAATAAAAGTGGATATGGCAGTTGTAGTCATCAGACTGAATGCTAAAAGTTTGGTCAGATTTACATTTTTTTTGGTTTTGAAATTTTGATAAGTTGAATAAAATTTAGGTGATGATTTTGAAAATGAGAATGAGCTGCTGATTGATCTTTTAGTTGATTGAAAGATACAAGATCTTGAAGATCTTAATATTATTCCGGTAAGCATCGTATTAAGTAATTCTATGTGGAAATGGAAATATACACAAAGTACAAGTCAACAACGAATAATTCCCATTGATGACACAATCTATCTATCTATCTATATAAACCAGTAAAATACTTTTTCAGCGCATCTCTCTGTCTCTGTGTTCTTACGTAATCCAATAAAAAATGTGCACAGCCTTAAAAACAAAAAAACAAAAAAACAAAAAACTACAACTCTACACCACCACTGCACCACACCCACCAATTACCCAATCGGGTTAAACTTTCCAATGTTAATCCGAACCTTCTTCTAAAACTATGTAGCCTATATGTAATTAATAATATGTATTAAATATATATGAATTTACAATTTATATTTAAGCAAACTAGATCAATCTTAAAACAAGGTGTTTTTTTAATTTATTTAACTTGTTTTCACATTCAATCAACTCAATTGATTCATAATTACTTACTTACTTTGAACAGTGGTGTTATTAGGAAAAATTATTAAACTATTTAACAAAAGAAAAATGTCTTTTAAAACAGAAGCTGAAATTCAAAATTTTGGAGGCAAATTGTTAAAATTGTCTCATGCCTCTACTAAGACCAACACCAATATGGATGTTAATGTTTATTTACCACAACAATATTATGATAATCCATCAGTGAAATTACCAGTTTTATTATATCTATCTGGATTAACATGTACTCCAAACAATGCTACAGAAAAGGCATTCTGGCAACCATATGCAAATGAATATGGATTTGCTGTTGTTTTACCAGATACATCACCAAGAGGTGCAAATATTGAAGGAGAAGATGATTCTTATGATTTTGGATCAGGAGCTGGATTTTATGTCGATGCAACTGAACCAAAATGGTCTAAACATTACAATATGAATTCATATATTTTGGATGAATTATTACCTTTATTGGCAAAAGATTTTAAACAATTAGATTTCAATAATATTTCAATAACTGGTCATTCTATGGGTGGTTATGGAGCATTATCATTTTATTTAAGAAATCCAAATAAATTTAAATCAGTTTCTGCATTTTCACCAATTTCAAATCCAATTAATGCACCATGGGGTGAAAAAGCTTTTAGTGGATATTTAGGACCTGATAAGACTAAATGGGCAGCATATGATCCAACTGAATTAATTAAGAAATATGATGGTCCAAAGACACCAATTTTGATTCATACAGGTAAAGCAGATCCATTTTATTATAGAGATGGACAATTACAACCTGAAAAATTCTTAGAAGCTTCTAAATCATCAATTTTAGATGGTTTAATTGATTCTAGATTAGTTGATGGGTATGATCATTCTTATTTCTTTATCAGTTCTTTTGTTAAAGATCATGCAGCTCATCATGCAAAATATTTAGGTTTAAGTTCTAAATTATAAGTGTGTTTTCATTGATTTGAAGTTTGTTGAATTGAATTAATTAAGTAAAAAAAAAAAGTACTATCTATTATATACATACATTATAGTTTAGTAAATTGTATACTGTTTGTCTTAGTCAATATATATATGCTACTTTTCAATCAACATTTGAAATGGAATACAAAAGTGGTAATGATAACAATAAAGTATAGAGATGAGTAAAACAAAAAAAGTAATAAATACATAAATATAAAGGGGAAATTCAACCTAACCTAACATAAACTTAACATAAAAAACAATCAAACCAATTAGATAAATAACTAAACAATAAAGCGCCTGAATAGTTTGATCAATTATATATCAACAACTTTATCGGTATCGGAAACTTGAACGATTTCATAGAAAACAATGGCAACATTACCCATATTAACTCTTGAACTATCTGTGCAAAAAATATCTTGATTCTTTGAATTGAAAGATTCCATATGAGATTCCATATGAGAATGAGAATGATGATTATGATCTGGATGATGGTCATCATGACCTGTAAAGTTCAAAATGAATAACCACAAGAAAAAGTAAAAAATCCAAAGTTTTGATCTTTCTTTACCAGCTTCTTCTTTTGAATGATTATCATCATCATCATTATCATTATTACTATTTTCTTCCTCTTCAGATTCTTTTGTTTGATATTCTACTTTTTCATTTGATAATTTCTTATAATATAAATCTTCATAATTTGGAGGAGGAAGAGATGAAGTAGTAGTATTAAATTCATTATTAGATATAGAATCTGTTATTTCTAATTGACGATAAATTGGTTCAACTTTATAAATTTTAGATTGATATTGATTTAAATTTGATGGATCAATATTTGGATCATATTCAAATTCAGTAAATGTTAAATAATCATCTTTATTGCTATTGCTATTTGTATTGCTATTTGTATTGCTATTTGAATCAGTCATATTATTAATAGTATGATGAGTATAAATATGAACAGGATTCTTCATACACATTATAAGAATAATAATAACAAAAAAAAAGTACAATATACTATTAACAAAGTAATAAAAAAGTAGAATATAGTAAATGTAAAATGATATAAAAAGAAAGAATTAAATGATCATGTATTAAAATTGTAACGTTACTTATCTTAATAACTATATTATAGACTGTATGTACATACATACACTCCATACATACATTCCATATATAGACTGACTTTTTTGGATGGCAATTAACATTGGTGTATGGGTGTGAGGTATATACTATTACATAATATATGGTGTAAGGGTTTAAATCCTTTTTTTCAATTCTTGTTTATGTGATTATTATATTATATAATATATTAAGTAAAAGGGATGATATTGGTATATATAATAGAAAAAGTTATCGGAAGTAAGCGTAAAAAATGGCAGTGTATCGTATCACCCACCCACCTCGGGAACATTACCCTTTTGGGAGATCTGTCTATTCAATTGTCTCTCTTTTTTTGGGAATGACCCATTAATAGTAATATAGGATGATGATGATGATGATGATGGATGGATGAATGAATGAATGATCTCTTAGATATTATACATTTTCATACATAATGTTTATTGATTGGATGGGTTGTTTATACGTATTCGTATTGGTATGTATTTATTTAATTAATAATACTTATTTACCTACCTACTTAATCTACTATAGTAATTATAATCAAAAAAATTTTGTGTTATAATCTTTACTGCTAGGGGAAATATAGCTTAGTGTATACATACACCAGTGTATACATGGATGATGATGATGGAATCATCACAACTGGGGCACTAGCTCGCACCGGGCATTGGGCACCGGGCACCGGACACCGGAAAGAAACATTACATGGGGGGACCAACCCGCAATTTTCAAGAAAACCCTTTTGCGGGGAAATTGAAGGGGGAAACAAAGAAATTACGGTGTTTAATAAAATTATAAAAATTCATGGGGACTGAGACTGACTGGGACTCTGGGAGTATCTTAGATTATTCTTCTTTTTCATAAATGAATGAACAGTTGATTTAATTGATTTTAAATCATTATAATGATGATTATATCTATTAATTACATTCATTAATTATATATAATAGTATCTATAAACAAATAAATAAGAAATCTTAAGTAAAATCATTAGCATTGAAACATAATCTCAATTCCCCTTGTCCCCAGGGGCTTGTCCTTAGTATTCATTCGCTTCTCTCTCCCCCCGCCGCCGCCCATTCCCCCATTCTCCCCCCCAACGTTTTTTTTTCCTCTTCCCAGTAAAAGAAAAAAAAAAACACGTAGAGAGATTTGATTTTATATTATTTTTTTTATTTGAGTTTTCTTTGAACTCTTTGTATTTTTTTTAGAAAACTGTATTAAACTAAACTAATAATATACAATTACCTTTTAAAGCTTGATTATATTTGTATATTATTAATACTATTCTTATAATAACATCGATTCAAATTATATTAAAAAATCAATAAGATAAAATCATACTTACATACATACACCATATAACAAAACATATTTCTGCCCCCGAGTTTTTCAAGTGAGTTTTTTCATCCTTGTCTTGTCTTGTCTTGTCTTGTCTTGTCTTACACATACATACATCACTTACCCTCTCACAATATCATCATCATCATCAATATAACTGATCTTTCTTCTTAATAATGTTTGTCTTTCCTGCTTTTAATAACAATTTCAAAAAAAGAAAAAGAACTTTTAAATGTTGTTCACCTTGTAGAACTAAAAGAGTTAAATGTGAATTATCAAAAGATTATGAAAATATAGGTTGTAATAATTGTCATCAACAAGATGTGGATTGTGATTTAATTAAATCAATCAAAAAGAAGGAAAAAGTTAATTCTGTAGATTCGTCAACAACAACAACAACTACATCAACAGCAACAGATTCTGAATCAATCAGCCCTACCAAACAACAACAACATCCCCCATCTCCTTCTATATCAACAAGACAACCAACAACTTCAATATCTCCATCAACGATACCGAAAAGTGTACTTCCATCTTTAAATTCCCTTGTTTCTCCTCCCCCTTCAGCTAATCTTGAAAATACTTCTACTACTACTACCACCATCACCAGCACTACTACTACTACTACTTCTCAAAATGAGAATATAAGTGATGATGAAGATGAAGGTTTAACGTTCAAAGTGAAAAGAAAGAAAAATGATTCTTTAGATAATAAAATCATTCAAGATTATCAATCATCAAAACAGAAACAGAAACAAAAACAAAAATCGAAATCGAAGCAAAATGGATCAATAGAACAACAACACCCACCACCTTCAAATAGTACGGTGAAGGTGAAAATTGAAGATACTGAATGCATGCCCGTTCAAACAACAACAACAACATCTCCTACAAAGATCGCAAACACCACCTCCCAAACCACCACAACTAATAAACGTACAACTACGAAGAATGATTCTAAAAACATCAATTCAACAACAAATGAAGATGTTGATAACATGAATGAAGATGATTTTGTTAATTTTAGAGATGATGAAATTCATTTTGTTTCAACTTTTGATTCTCTTATAAAAATTTTAAATTTACCTTTTACCAAAAAAAATGGTTCAACAGAAATTAAAAAATCAAATTCAGTAACCACTTTCCAAGCATTGTCTTCAAAATATATTGGTACTACTGATGCAACAGCTATTTTCATTCAAATTGCAGGTCATAATGAACATAGAGATTCTCCTGGTGTTTATGATAGAAAAAACTCTATTGTTGGAGAAGCAACAGGTGGTGCCATTGAAGATGATACAATTAGTGAATCTCCTGATTCAATCGATGAAAGACATAATAATCATGAAACAAATAATAATATCCCAAATTATCATAGTGCTGCTTATAAGCCAAAATATAAAAAAAATCAAATTTCAAAGCATAATACAACTACCAATAATAATAGCAATAATACTAATAATACTACTACTACTACCACTACCACTAATAATAACAATAATGGGAATAATGTTAATTCAATTGCTATGATTTCAGGTTCAAATTCCACAAACAATAATGAATCAAGAAATAGTTCTAATACTCCCAATAATAAGAATGGTGATCTAAATGATAAAGAGACAAATAATAATAATAACAATAATAATAATATTAATAATAATAAACAAAATTCCAATACTCCAATAAATAATTCAACTTCTAATTTCAAATCCAAATCATCTTCTATTGTGGAAAATGAACATCTTAGAGATATGTTAGGTGTCTTTGTTAGATCAACTAATGAACGAAACAATTTTTTCCAAGATTCAAAAAATTATGGTCCTTTCAAATTACCACCACCATTATTTGAATATTTGAATACTTGTCGTTGTTTTGATATTGAATTATCTAAAAAAATTCAATATAAATTAATTAAATTATATTTCAAAAAATTCAATATTATTTTACCTTTATTAAGTGAAGAAAGTTCTTTAACTACTTTTAAAAATAATCATATGCCAACTTTAATTTTATACGCATTGATTTTATTATCAACTAGATTAGATGGTGCAAATGAAATTTTAAAAGAAGATCCAAATGTTAAAGATGTTAATCAATTTAATTCAAATTTAGAATTTAAAATAAGAACAATGCTTAAATTTAATCTTGATGAAAATAGATTAACTTTATTAAGAACTTATACTTTACTTTCAATGTACGGTGGAGGTGGAGGTGAATTAATTACACCTCTTGGATACAATCATCATCATCATCATACAACAACAACAACAACAACAACGGATGATTCTAATTCTAATACCAAGGCTAATATCTTGGAAACTTCATCAATGGATTTGAATATAGCTATTCATCATGCTTTCTCATTAGGTATTCAACATAATCATTATTCTCAATCGACTCAAAATTCGAAAAGAGATACATCTATTTCAAAAGCATGGTGGTGTTTATTTATATTGGATAGATTAAATTCTTTAATTAATTCAAGAAATTCTGTTATTAATAGAAAAGAATCAAGTTTAGCATTCCCAATAGATAAAGATTTAAATGGTTTGGTTCAAGCTACTATTAGATTAGAAAAAGTTTTAAGTTTTTATCAACCTCATGGAGATAATAGATCTGTTCCTAAAGATATTGATTTTGATGTTTGGAATCCAAGTACTTCATTAGAATTATTAGAATCTGAAAATAAAAATATTGGTTCAGAATGTTTAAGAAGATTAATTGTTAATATTACAATAATGTTTGCACAAAAGAGAAGATATGATTTATTAGATCCTTCATCAAAAAATTATAAATCTGAAAAATTGATTCCTGATGAAATTTATTGTAAATCAGCTTTACAAATCTTAAATATTACATCTCAATATATGAAATATTTACCAATTGTTAATTTCATACCTTATTCTATATCATATACATTATCTGCTTTCTTAAAAATCGATTTAAAACCAATCAAAAATGAATTCGTCAATGGTGTTAATTTTGATCCAATTTTGAAAAATTGGAATTATCAAACTGTTTTACAATTTTTAGGTAATTTATCTTATAAGTTTTGGTATGCTAATTCAACTTATAAATTATGTTCAGAATTTCTGAAAAAATTTAATAAATTAAGTAACTCATCAAATTCAAATGAAAACTTTAATTCAAATTTCAATAATTCCAATTCTGAAAATCAATTCATTTCAAATCAATCATCATCATCATCAATAATTCATCATTCTAAAAATAATAACAATAATAACACAGCAAATGATTCAGATATTCCATCTAAACAAGAAAGAGAACTTATCAAGAACACTGACTCAACAAATCAATCAATTCAACCTGTTCAAAAGTCCCCATCTATTCAACAACTGTACCATAATAATAATAATAATAATAATCTGCCACCTCCACAAACAACAAAATCATCAACAAGAGCCACCAACACCATCACCACCTCTACCAATGAGAACAGTAATCAACAACAACAAACCGCCACTTCTGAATTGGATTCAATGACTAACCAAATATCAACACCGTACTTGAATAATAGTGGAACATTTTTACCAAGGATTAATTCAATGTCATATTTGAAATCTCCTGCTGAATTCTTGAAAAGTAATATCAATTTGAGGAAATTAGATGTGGATGAAACTTTATTTAATTTTGCAAATTTGAATAACTTTGAATTTGTGGCTACTTCATCATTGAAGAATTCAAATAATTTGAATCTAGCCGAATTAGGTGAAGATGGATTATCAGTTGCAGGTATGTTTGGTACTCCAAGTGTTGATGTTCAACAGCAACAACAACAATTACAGCAATTCCAACAATTCCAACAACAACAACAGCAGCAGCAGCAGCAGCAGCAGCAGCAGCAGCAACAGCAGCAGCCACAGCAACACCATCAAGTTCCCCAACTACAACAACAACAACATTTGCAACTACACCAACAACAACACCAACAACAACAACAACTACACCAACAAATGGCTCAACATCAAATATACATTCAAAGCTCATCACAACAACAACAACAACAACAACAGTATCACCCTCACCATCAACAACAACAACAACAATTACCGATGATTCCATCCCCATTAGCGTTTAACCTTGGCCAATCTCCAACAGTCTACCTTCAACAAACTCAAACTCCAGATGCAAACAACATATCAACATCTCCTCTTCAACCATCCACATCATACCCAAGCACGAACAACAACAACAACAACAACAACAACAACAACAACAACAGCAGCAATGGCCATCAAAGAACAGATTCGAACGATCAATTACTTCTTTTATTCAACGAATTACCAAACGTTCAACAGTTCTTTGGAACAAATGTATTTAATGTGGATTTCAATTTGCATGAACCGGATTCAAATAATAGTACACCAACTTTAAATACTGGAAATACTGATAATGGTGGTATGAATGGTACTGTGAATGGTAATGGTGATGAAGGTGGGAATACTGGAGGGAGTTCAGGAGGAACTACTTTAAGTAATGATTCTTCTGGATTTGTTTAGCTAAATTGATTGTTCTATTCATTCATTCATTCATTCTTTTTGTATTTAATTAATATTAAACTTGTAATAATTACTTTTATGAATTTCATTTCACTAAACGCGTACGAACAATTTAATTTAATAATAATTTGGAAACTCCTAATTAAAATCTCTATCAAAACAAATATATATAATATCAGCAAGAACAAAACAACCAAACAAAATTTAAAATAAATAAATTATAAAAGCTCAAAAGAAAAAAAACACAAAAAAATATTTAAATTAATTTTTCAATATCGTACTTTCTAAATCTCTAATTTTTGTACCTTCAATAGCTAATTTTTCTGCACGAGCACTATAGATAGATCTAGAAGTATGTAATTCTTCATCTTCATCTCTGAAAATAAATGTTTTTTTACCTCTGACATACCAATAGATAACTCCATATAATAAAACACCAACGGTTGCACATGATGCATAATTCATTGAATCTCTTGAAGCAGGCATAACTGATGGGAAAGAGAAAAACACCAAGACAAAAATACCCCATGCAAGAACAACTAAATTTGAGAAAAATCCAATTTTACCTAACCAAAATGGACCTTTTTTAATATTTCTCTTTTTCATCAATAAGAAAACAACAGGAATACAATAGGATAAGACCAAAAAAGTGATACAACCAGTAACTAATGCGTTATAAGCAGTTGTAGAACCTAAATAGATGAATCCAACTAATGCAACCAAGACAGAAGAGAAGATATGAGCTAATAATGGAACACCTGTTCTTGGATCAACTTTTGACCAATAATAAGAACCTGGAATTCCATTATCTCTAGCAAATGACCAACATAAACGTTGTTGCCATGTATGACATTGAATGTTACAACCGAATAATGAAGCAAAGACTAAGAAAGCTAAGAATATAGCACCTGATTTATTTCCCAAAACTTGATGATAAATAGCCATCACTGGGAAACCTGTTGTATCACTCAAGATGGCAGCTGGATCTCTAATACAGAAAAACAAAGCAATAACATATGATAAAGCAGTAACGAAACCAATTGCCACTGTGGAACAGATTGCTATTGGAATGATACGTTCTGGATGTAAAACTTCTTCAGCCATATGAGTAGCAGAATCTAAACAAGAAAATGACCAAGCTGGATTAATTAAACCTGTAATGAATGCAATACCAGATGAAGACCAACCTGTTTGATTATCGAATTCAACAAAGACAAAATCAGCTTTTTGGAATTTTCCATCTGAACAACTTAAAACAGTGATTGTAATAGTTAACCAAGATAAAATAGTTGTATATAAAGCAATTGAAGCAACTGTTGGTAACCAACGTTCATAACAATTGAAAATAAAAGTGATCCAATGAATGATTTGGAAAATAACAAAGACATGCCATCTTTTTTGTTCATAATCTGGATGATTTGTAGCCCACATGGCACAAACCATTGTAGCTAGTGAGATACCAACAGAAGCACAAGTGAAGATGGAACCAACCCAAGCTAAAGTACCACATAAATAAGACCAAAATGGAGCCTTATCTTTAGGAGCCAAGATTTTGGTCCAAACGTATTGACCACCAGCATTTGGAATAGCTGAAGTTAATTCAGATAAAGTGATTGCAATACATGAAGAAATAGCAGCAACTATGATAATACCATAAACAATAGTCATACAACCACCAGTGGCTAAACCTGTAACCATTGAAGCTGATATACCACACCAAGAATTAGTTAAACCAAAACCAACACCTAAAATTGACCATAAACTAAAATTTTTACGTAAATTATTATGTTTAGCTGGATCATAATCATCATCATCTGTTGATGTTGTAACTTCAATTCCAGTTGAAGGAAATTTATTATTTTCATTTGAAATTGATTTAGTAGAACCTATCAATTGAGGTTTAACTGAATCATCACTCATTTTGTAGTATTGTATATTAGTGATAAATTGAAAAAATATAAGCAAAACTTGTTTTTTTTTCAAATTATGTTTAATATTGAAGAGAGGAAATAATGTAATATATATGCAAGGAAAAAATAATTTATTTATTTATCCAAGAAGAAGATGAAAAGAAAAAAGAAAAAAAACTAAAAAGACACTGGCAGGGGGGAAGACTAATAAAGTTAAGAAAAGAAGCCAAAAGTAATTAACTAACTAATACGGTAAGTAGTTACAATAAAAATCGATTTTAAAAAAGATACAACAACAACAACTAATAATAATAATGTCAAATTAAGATCATCCAAGAATAAGTGAGAAAATCCGTCAATTTTGAAAAGATGCATGAAATATTTATTAGGTATGTAAAAGCCGCAAATGGCTTATATATAATTGGAAAAGTTTTAATTTGTGGAAGACAATCAATATATGGAATGGAATATATATATATTGTACAATATGGTAGTGTTTATATAATAAGATAAATAGACTAATTACATGATTAAGATTGAAATTACATTCAAATAAACTGTGTGAGTGTATAATTTGAATAATATTGAGAACAAGGTGGTATAATGTATAGTAGTGTAATAGTTGATTGAATTGAATTGAATTGAATTGTGCAACCAATATTTCACTTTACTTTGACACATTAAATTGGAATTCACTTTTATTTGTTATAAGTGTATCTATCCTATCCTATTCTATCCTATTCTACTCTACTCTATTCTATCCTATTCTATCCTATTCTATCTACAAGTTAGTTATCAAAGATAGATAATTTCAAAAAAAAATAAAAAAAAAATTCATTATCTCAAATAGCCAAGACAATTGCTATTAAGAAAAGCTGCAGAGTTCTTTTTTTTGTTTTTTTGCATCGCGGCGTTCAAATGAAAGATAGAGATAGATAGATAGATAGATCTACAAATAATCAAATACACAAATACACAGAAGGTAGAATACAACAGTGTGTATATGAATGAATATATATATGTATAACCGCATATATATATATATAACTATACAATTTAGTACAAGTTAAAACAATTTCATACCAGTTAAAGTTAAAGTTTTTATAGTTATAGTTAAACAAGGGTCCTTTCTTATTGGCCTCGAGGATGAATTAAAAAAATGTGTCTGTGTTTCTGTGGGTGGTGGTGGGAGGCCTCCTCCTCCCCTTATTGGTCAAATTTTTGTGACCCCCGTGGTGGTGCAATCTAGTTTTCCCCCGGTGATGTGGTGTGGTGCCCCCCCGTGGTGCACTTTCCCCCGCCCCCCTTTCAGTGTGACTGCGTACGTACGTATTGGGTAATGGAAAAAAAAAATTTTTCATTACATGACTCTTATAATAATATAAAATTGTGAAAATGAAAGAAAAAAAACACATCAATGAAATAATATACTTGTTTTGTTTAAATGTAATCATCAGTTATATCGATAGGATAGATAGATAGGTACCCCACAAATAGTAGTTATATTAGATAACGGCTTTGTTTGACTAAATTTGATGAATTTATAGATAAGATAATAATTTGTTATTAATTAGTTAAAGATGAAATAGTAGTAGTAGCGAGGAATTTGTTTCCTGATTGGGAAGGAAGATTATGGTAGCCAGTGACAGTAATTATATATATACGTATATGATAAGTAACCGATCATATCAGATCAGATCAATATGGATTACATATACACTTCTTTCTCATTAGATATATATCATATATATTGATAATATATAGAAGAGTTACACTCTTCTATATACACTTTGCCAATGTGTAGTGAGTGAGTGCTAGTATATATATCACCAAATTTCACAATTCTCTTTATCAAATTTTACCGAATAACAAAGTGTGGGATATATATATTATTATTATTATCTTATTCAACTATCTACTTATCCCATCCTATCCCACGTATGCTCTATCTATCCTTATCAAAAACAGGTACCTTACATATATACAACAACAACAACAACAAGTCAATGTGATTTTAATAAATAAATTTCCTTCTTATTTGAAATTAGTAGGGTCACGTGTGTGTATATTTATTTCCTAATTGGGATATTTCTTTATTATTATACTTGATGAATGAAACAAGAAGTATTGTTGTGGTTTGTTTTTGTTTCAATAGATCTAAATCAAGTCTCCTTTTTTTTATCAACTCACCACCTTTAGTAATATACATTATATATGTAATTTTATAATTTCAAATTTTAAATATATGTATAAATCTTAAAATAAAATAAAATGAAACCAATATTTTTTGACTGATCTAATAAGCCACAAAACAGTAATGAATGAATGAATGAATGAATGAAAAGAATATAATAAACGTAATAATAATAATAATAATAATAGAAAAAAAAACACACGCATAATAAATATATATAAATCTATATATACAATAGAAGAAAAAGAAGAAAATATTATTGATATCCAGTATCAATGTTTGTTAAATAATCAATAAGTTAATACTAATAGAATTTTTTTTTTCAATTTCAATTTCACCAACCATTTTTTGTATTAACATGATGATGAATTTTTATCTTACAATTCCCACATTTCTTAATAGTATCACTTTTAATAACTTTGAATTCCATTCCATCATCACATAATTTAATTGGTTTAATTCCATCAAATGTACATAATGAATCCAACGTTATCACAGATGCTGATCTTGATATTTTTCCTTGTGGATTGATCACTTCTGGTATAAATGTAGATGTATTTAAATGTTGTTGTTGTTGTTGTTGTTGTTGTTGGAATAGATGATCTGGTGTATCAATTATAACTCCATCATGTTCATGAACTCCTGATAAATCCAGTTCTAATTCTTCTCCTTCTTTGATAGTTTGTTCTGTTATTGGAGATTGAGAATCTGAATTTGAATGATTTGACTTTGATGATGATGAAGAAGAAGATGAAGAAGAAGATGATGGTGGCGATGCAATGATGACATCTTTTTGTTGTTGTTGTTGTTCTGATGGTGGAGGAGATATGATATCATGTTGTTGTATTGTTGTTGTATGTTGATGTTGTATTGTTGTTGTATGTTGATGTTGTGATGATGATGATGCAGTTAAATTCACCGAACTTGATGATGATGATGCTGATGATGATGATCCATGTCTTGGTATATCAGTATTTAAAAATGCAGTCATTGATCTAGATACTTTAATTTCAGGTAAAATACTATCACCTGTATTTTGTCTTGATCTTGTTCCTCCACCACTACTACTACCAACTGTATTTTGTCTTGATCTTGTTTGATAAGAATTACTATTATTTCCAATAAATAATAATTCATTTGAACTATTACTTGAAGTTTCAAAACCATATTCAAATTTCCCTTCAAATTTTGAATCTTTATGATGATAAAAATTACATTCATAATCATTTTCATTGATACACATTTCAATTTCTTGGAAAGAAGGATCATTAAATAAATCAAATAATGAATAACGTGTTGGAATATTAGGATCTGCTAATCTCCATGCTAATCTTGCAATTCCTTTATCAGGGAAATATTTAGCAAATTTATATTCCATTCCAGGTCCTTTTGTTATATCACCTTTACGAAATTGAGGATTTTTATTTGCAATATAAGATTGATAAGATTGATCATAATCTCTAAATAATGCACAAGTTTTTTTTGAAGATTCTAAAAATGGAACAGTACCATAAAATAAAGTGAATAATAATATACCTAAACCCCAATGATCCATTTTAAAAGGATTATAAGGAGTTCTTTTTGATATTAATAAACCATTCATTATTTGAACTTCAGGAGGTTGATAAGGAGGAGATCCAACTAATTGAGTACTCATTTTAATATTTGATTTGAAATCTCCAGGTATTATATGACCATAATCACTAACACCAAAATCTGTTAATTTGATTATACCATTAAAAGTTAATAAAACATTTTCAGGTTTCAAATCTCTATGAACTATATCACATTCATGCATATATTTTAAACCATAAGAAATTTGTTTAAAAATACATAATTTTTCTTGAATTGGAACTTTTAACCAATTTGATTTTGAAATATGAGAAAATAAATCTGTTGAACATAATTCTAATATAAAACCCCAACCTCTTGTTAAATTTTGTTGATGAGGAATTTTAACAATTGATTGACATTTAACTATATGTAAACCATTATAAAGATTTTTATGAATAACATATTCTTTAGCAGCTCTTTCATAAAATTCTCCAGGTTTTTCATCTTTAAAAAGTACAAATTTTTTTAAAGCATAAATTTCTTTTGATTTATTAATTTTTTGAATTTTTTTAACAGAACTTGAAGCACCTGAACCTAAATTATTACTAAAATCTTCTTTTGGAAATTCATATTCATCAAATAAATTTTGATGTTCAACTTTAAATTCATCAGGTAAATGATCATTTGGCATTTCAACTGGATAAGGTAAAATATTTGATTCATCATCTAAAGGATCAAAATTAAAAGTTGATTTTCTTGATTGTTGAATAAAATTTTGACTTGCAGTTTTAATACCATAAGGATTATATTCTAATTTATTAGGATTTTTTTTATTAATATTTGGTTTATAATCATCAATTGAAGGTAAACCTATTTTAGTTGTAGGATTGTTTTTCAATTTTTGTAAAGGAGATTCTCTTGGAGATGCAATAACATTACCTGATGTACCTAATACATCAATTATATTTTTATTTGAATCATTAATTAATGAATGACCAGTTATAGTGTAAGCTCTTGTTAATTTTTGTCTTGGTAATGGAATATTTGAAGATGAAGATGGAGAAGATAATGATGAAGGTCTTGGTTGTTGATGAATTGGAATTTTATTATTATTATCATTATTATTATTTGAAGAGGAAGGTTTCAAATGACTTAAAAATGATTTTGATTTTGATAATTTTGTTCTTGGATCCAAATCCAATGAAATATTATTATTATTTGTTGTTGTTGTTGTTGTTGTTGAAGAAGTATGAATAGTATTATTATTATTATTATTATTTTCTGAATCGGGATTACTATGATGATGATGTAAATGAATTTGAGTCTTTGATTTCAGTTTTTTCAAAAAACCTTTTGATTTAACATGAGTATTATCTGATTCAGGAATAGTTGTTGAATTAGGAGGAGGAACAGAAGTGACCATATTGTAATTGTAATAAAGAAGCAGCCTATTTGTATTAAAATTGCTTTTTTTATAAAAAAAGAACAAAAAAACAAAAACACACTAGTAATAATGGATTTATAATGATGATAATGATGAATAATTGTACAGTATCTAAATGTATATAATATAATGAATATTTGAAGAGTATATATATATATATATATATGTGTGTAATATAGGGAAAAAATGAATAAATTAAATTGAGATAACTAACATATGAAGATATTCAAATATACTTACAGTATAAAGAAGGGAAATATGTATAGTGATGATGATGATGTTGTTGTTGTTGTTGTTGTTTTGATAATAATGCTATAATAATTGTATGTAATAAATTAAATAAAGATAAAACAAAACAGAATATAGGTTTTAATTAACAACTATTAAGGGCTGGCTGTCAAAATTTTGTTGATTAATTCAAAGCCAATTTTAATTATTTTAATTATTTTAATTATTTAATTATTACATACAAAAAAATTAATAACAAAAAAAAAAGTGTTGCAAAGTTTGGAATTAAGATGAGGGGAGAAGTTATGTAATGGATTATGTAATTATTTATGTAATTATTTATGTAATTATTTATGTAATTAATTATATTATGTTTTACACCCCCACAACAAATATTAGCAATAAGGAATTCTGTTGTGGGGGTGTACAAACAGACCAGCTGACTTTAGACACGTGATTACAGGGGAAACGGATAAAAAGATAAGAATCTTTGTGGTTTTTAATGGTTTTTAATGGTTTTTAATGGTTTTCGGTCTTTAATAATTAATATATTATATATACCCCATCGTCATTATTGTTGAATAAATTTTAAAACTTGATATTCAAAATCTTTTGAATTATCAAGATAAACATGATGTCCTGCATTTTTAATAATTCTAAATTTTGCTTTATTATTATTATTACCAGATTGATTAATTTCTTTAACTATTTGATATCCTGCTTCTCTTGACATCCAATCAACATCTCCATATAACCATAATGAATTAATTTTGATTTTATTTGGTATTCTATCTAATATTGGTAATTTTGCAATTGCTCCAGGTGCTAATAATCTAGTTAATCCAAATTCTCCTGATCCTTTAGCTAATAATATTTTAGATGTATAATTACAAATATCTAATAATTCATCTTGATTTTCTATTTTATTGAATCTATTAAATGTCCATCTTGCTATATATTTTGATGATATTGGTCCCATTAATCTTAATATTTGAAATGGAGAACAATTAGATTCCCATAATTTAATTATAATTTTTGGCATTTTTGGTAATTTACGTGGTTGAAACATTCTTTCATCATTTTCTAAAGTATCATTTTCATTTGAAAATATAGAAATTGTATCTGATTCTTCTTCTAATTGTGGTGATTGTTGTTCGTCATTATGATCATTGAATTCATTTGTTAAATCAATTCCTTGATTTTGTACAATTTCACTTTCCCTTTCAATATTCGTTGTTGGAACTGTTGTTGTATCATTATTATTACTTGGGAATTGGAAATCATTTCTTTCAATACCAACAGGAGAAATCAAAACTAATTTATCAACAATTGATTCTCCATATTTTAAATAATAACAGCATGATAAATATCCACCTAATGAATGACCAATTAATACAAAATTTTTCAAATTTCTTTCCAATCTCCATGATTCAATTGCATCAATGAAAAAATCTTCACTTTTATAAACATCTTCTTTTGTATTACCTTTCAAATTTGGGAAATTAGGTCTACTTGATAATCCAAATCCTAATAAATCAATACAATGAATCTTAATACCAGGTATACTTGATAATCCATCTAAATTTTTATAAAAAAAACCTAATGCTGCTCCATATCCATGAACTAAAACTATATCAATTGGAGGAGTTTCATTTGAAATTGGTTTTTCAAGATTTTCAACTAAAACTTCATGAATATAATTTTTTTTAGAATCAATTATAGTATCAATAATTGTTGCTTTTTTATTTGAAGTTGCAATTGGATAGAACGGTAGATAAGATAATAACTTGTCTTCGTAATAACTTAATGGTTTGAAAGAGAAATATAATTTAAATGCTGCAGTATATGGGAAAACAAGAGGTTGTTCTTTAGTTGATTCATTTGAAGATGATGAATGTGAAGTTATTGGAGTTGTTACTTGCTGTGGTGGTGGTGGTGGTGAAGAAGAAGAATTAGTAGTAGTTTGTGTATCAGTAGATATACTTGTCATTGTGAATAATCTATGTGTAATTTGAAATTAAATTGAATGAATTACAAATAATAGTATCAATTAATTGTTTAAAACATAAAAGATATAAACTGAATCAAGAGAAGGACATGAATTTACCTTTTTAAAAGGAGGTTAAATTGATTAGACTGCGCCCGCCACCCAAAAAAAGATAAGAAATTTAAGGATTTAAAGGATATGTTAATTTTCGGGGGTGGAGTTAGGAGATATGAATTATCAAATTTTTTTTAAAAATGGTTTTTCTTTTGACATTAAATTGTATATATATATCTTTATAAACAATTCTTTGATTCAATGGTTATAGTATAGTATATAAATTATTACTATAAAGTGGGAAACATAGAAAGAATCATGGAATGGTTGAATTAAAATAATTATATTCAATTTTTATTACTTATCTACAATGAGCACCTCCGAATTCCGTTAAAAGATTTTGTTTGTGTTCAAACTATACACGTTGTATATATTATATATATTATATATATAACATATGTAATAACATGTTTAATTGAATAATGACTTATTTATTTACCATTGTATCTACTATATTACATAGATCTATCTATCTATCTATCTATCTATATTCAATAGTATGTATACTAAGTAAATGAATTGTTATAGTCACAGTGGACATGCCGCCTACACCCTTACACCGATAAACTCTTCCATATCACACCCGTACACCATTGAACTCTTGAACCCTTCCTTACACCACCAATATTCAAAAATCTCCAAAAAATCTCTAAAAATCAGATCAGATCAGATCAGATGATGATGATGATTATTATTATGAAATTTAGAGGGAGAAAAGGAAGAAAGGGATATTATTATCTTTTGTTTGAATTGTTCAATTGTCTTGTTTGAACTGTTCTTTATACTTGAAAATATTCATATATATATATATATATATATTACACACAGACACAAAGACACATACCATATACACTATACATACAATTATATCCATAAAACTCATTCAATTCATTGTAATTTACTTCCATAACTTCATGTTTATTTATCAATCACTCAATCTATTCCTTTGTTAACATAGTCATTCATTCATTTATTCTTCTTTAGATATATTGTCAATTTCCCATCCATTTTCATTTTCATTTTCATTCTCAATTCCCAATTCCCAATTCCTAATTCCCAATTCCCATTGCTTTTATTTCTTTATTCATATTCATAACTAGTGTTTTTTTTTTTTGCTTTACATTTTGCCTCATTCCATTTCCCACACTTATATGACTGAATTATTACCTTATTCAGATCCACTGATTGATCTATTAAAAGATCCTAATTTGAATAAACATAAAGATAAATCTAAAGAATTGATTCAATTCATTAATAATATCACCGATTCAGAAATAAAATCTTGGTGTATTGAATCTTTTGAAATATTAAGAGATTTAGAAAAAATTGAAGTTAAAATTAATAATTGGGAATTTCAAACTTTAGATTTTAAATTAAATCAATCTTTAATTTTAAATGAAGAAGATTTTGAAAAAAAAAAATTTAATTCAGAATTAGCTAAAAGAGTTTCTTCAAATTGTCTTGAATTAAATAAATTTTTAATTGAATTAAATTTAGAAATTGATGAATTAAACTTTTTTAATCAAAATTTATCTCCTTTACAAAGAATTAGTGATCCAGGTACTATATTAACTGAATTAAATTTAAGAGTTTTGAAATTGAAAAATCAATTAATAGATGAAATCTCAATTCATTATTCAAAGGCAAGATTAGTTAATATTGGTATAGATTTAGAAAATTTGATTTATAATGATGATGAGGATGAGGATGATGAACTACTTAACTCAGAAACTATATTAAATTATAAAGATTTCATCAATAATTTATTACAACAACTGAATGATTGTGTTAGTTACGGTGATACAATAGGTGCCATGGAATGTATTTCAATTGTAAATGATGTTGAAAAAATGTTTGAATCAATGAAATTACAAAAATTAGCAAATAAACAAAAAAGATTGAATCATAATAATCATTTCCATACTACTCATAACCATAATAATGATAAATCATCAAATATTATTGAAAAATCATATTCGGATGATCAAGAATCTTCAAGTTATGAATCTTCAGATGATACATTACCAATAGATAATCATTTACAAAATGAATCTTTATCAACTATTAAAATCAATCAAAGAAGAAAAAAACGTTATACAAAGAATCATTCTAATTATTCTTCATCATCTTCTTCTTCTTCTTCTTCTTCTCTCAATTTAGAAGAATCTTCTTCATTGCATAGAACAACAATAACTGAAAAATTACCATTTTTAATGAATGCTTTCAAAGAAGCAAAAAGTACAGAAGAAGAATTAAAAGATGTTATATCTTCAAATAAGAAAAAAAATTCTTTTAAAAAAACTAAAAAGAAAAATAAATCAAAAAACACTTTAAATGATGATTCAATTCAGTTAAATGAAGTTTCTTTATCCCCATATGCTTCTTCTTCTTCTTCTTCAACTCCTATTCCAATAACAACAACTCAATCTAAACAACAAACACATCCTCATATAATGTCATCTTCTCCAAATCAATTAACACCAACTTCATCAATTCATATTCATTCTGATTCATTCACTCCTTCATCCCCATCTCTATTATCTTCGTCTCCTTTACCTAATCCATATTTCCAAAATTCATTATTAAATACATTATTCAAACCAAAAATTCAAGATCCTATTTATTTAAATCCATCATCATCATCAACAGAAAATCAGCAGCAGCTTCCCAACAATTTCGATCAACAAAAAAATCATCAAACATCACATTCTACCTTAGTTTCTGAAAAACTATTGAAATTCAAACAAGAAGAAGATTCAAAAGAGTTGACTTTATCACCAAAAAAATTAACATCAATTGAATTAGGTTCCGGTAGAGTCAAAGAAACGGTTAAAGATATTGAATTACAATTACCTCATGAACTGAAAATCCCTGTTCCTACTAGAAATCAAAATAATAATGAAAATTTACCAACCATTAATCCAACAAGTAATACTTATGGATTTTCAGGTTTTAAATTTAATAACATTTGGGGATCGTCTATTTCACCATCCCCTTCCTCCTCCTCATCATCATCATCATCATCATCAACAACAACAACAACAACAACAACAACAACAACAACTGGAAAAATCTTTAATGGTGATTTGAAAGGATTATATAATAAATCAAAACTAGGAACAAGACCTGTAATTGAACCAATGAAAGCATCAGATTACACTTTCCATGATATCGATAATTTGATTGACTGATTGATTGATCGATTCTTCATTTCGGATTCATTGATTCTAACATATTGATATATAATGCATTATCACTGTATCTCATGTTTCATACTAATTAACAATACACCCAAATCAAACAAAAAAAAAAGAGAAACACTACGTTCCAAGTTGCTGTACCATTTATTGATTCTTTTTGGTTTACTTGAATATTGTTCCTTTTATCCCTCTTTACGACTTTTTGTTTTTCATCTGCTTTGCATCCATTTAGCCATGCTTTTTTATCATTTTTCTTCTTATTCCTTTCACTTCTTGTCTTGGTATACTATAATGGATACCCGACCCTCTCTGTTATTTTATCTTTTATTTTTGCATTCTTAATCCATCATATAATTATTCCAAAAGAAAGAAAAGGATGCTTATATCTGTTTATTCTTCACCCCACTGTTTCTTGTTTCTCGTTTTTTTGTTTGTTTGTTTTTTGTTATTTTTGACATTCATGAAACTAATGAAATATGCTTACTTTGTTGATTTACTCATATATAAGATATCATATATCATACACGTTGAGCATTGGTTGTGCTTTTTTGACGATACCTTCATTCATTCATTGGGTTTTTTTTTTTTTTGTTTTCTTTTTCACATATACATAATGCATACATACATTTTCTTGATAATTAAACGACAATCACAAATAACTACTAATTAACATAAAATATTATCATTCTTCTAGTTATATAAACATTTATATACAAGTACTTAACCATTCACCTCCGTACACAACATACACACTAAAATCTTTCAATTTCATAAGTTGTTTCCTTCATTGCTTTAATTGCCCTCGTAACAGATGAACCAGCATTGAAATTCGAATTATCATTAACTTTACTCAAATTGGCCCTTATCACTCTTGGATCATTTTTCAAAGATCTTAAAATTTCCCTCTGAACAGCACTTGATGAATCAAATAACATCAAAAATTGTGATCCTTGGAAATGATTCTCATTGGCCTTCTTCATTAGTTTAGGTAATGGTTTCACACCTAATGACACTATCTCTCTAACAACACCTCTATTTCTAATGACTAGTTTTCCGATGGTTGACGCAAGTCTGTTTTAAATAAATAACCAATGTTAGTATATATATATATTTCACAAACTTCACAAACTTTAATGAATCGATGGATTGATTTTACTTACTCTCTAGCTTCATTATGTGCCGCCAAAGGACTTGACACACGGGCGATTGCTACTAATTCATATAACATTGTCTAGTATATTTGTTTGGTATTGAAGAAGGAATTTTTTTTGGGTAGATCCATTGATAATCAGAACAAACTTATTATTGTTATCTTCTTTTAAAGAAGCCTTTTCCTCTAAACTTGAGTTAAATGGAATTTTTTCAGAAAAATGGCCAGATGGGGGGATTAATACATCTGTGCACCACTTCCACACTAAATGGCTTTTTGGTGGTAAAACTGCCATTTTACAATCACTGCCCACCAAAACCCAAGAGGCTCGGTAAACAGAATCTCCTTTATGGTTTAATTATTGATAAAGAAAGGCATGATAAAGAATGAGTTGTTGGTAGTATATTTCTTTTCTTAGTATAATTCAACACCTCCATCAACACATTATGTTTGAATGGATGTTTGGTAAGAGGTTAACACCTCAAGAATTGATGAGAAAAAATCAAAGACAACTAGAAAGAACTCAAAGAGAGTTAGATAGAGAAAAAATCAAACTTCAACAACAAGAAAAGAAAATCATATTAGATATTAAGAAATCAGCTAAGAATAATCAATTGAAAACAATCAAAATCCAAGCAAGAGACTTGATAAGAACTAGAAAACAAGTTGAAAAATTTGATAAGATGAAAACACAACTTCAAGCCATCTCACTAAGATTACAAACGATGAGATCATCAAATCAAATGACTACTTCAATGAAGGAAGCAACAAGATTACTAAGTGGTTTGAATGGTAACATGAATATTCAAAGTCTTTCTAAAATAGCAATGGATTTCCAGAAATCACTTGATATAATGGACCAAAAGCAAGAAATGGTGGATGATGTAATGGAAGATATAATGGATGATGAAATTGATGTTGATGACGAAGAAGAAATCGATGAAGTTGTGGGTAAAGTCTTGGATGAGATTGGAATCGATGTGAATAGTAAACTTGGTGATGCTGTGCCTAATGCTTTAGAACAGTCTGGGGGTGTTGGAGAAGTGGAAAAGAATAGAGTGAAACCGCAGTTGATTGGGGCTGAAGGAGGGTTAGATGATGATTTACAAGCTAGATTGGATAGTTTGAAGAGATGAAATTCACGCCTATCGCTTTAAGTGTTTCTGTTTCACTTTTCAACAAGCGACTTATTTTGTCACTTTATTAAATTTGTTGTTTCATTGGTTGTTTTCAGTTAATCCTCTTTTTTATGTTTCGTTTTTTTTTTTTTTTTTTTCCAAATACATCTAATTCTAATATTTACTTCCGCTATTATCTGAGTTTTTTTAACGAACATCAAATGTCGTTATTTATTCGATGTCATCAGTTTTTGTAAATTACAATTGTAAAGTAGTCGTTCATTAAATTTAAGCGTGCGTGTCATTATAAAATAAGATAATAATAAAAAAGGATGGAAAGTACAATACGTTACTTTCACCACCCATCACTGGGTATTATCCCCATATAGTAATAATCATAGCCCCCACCATGATCATCACAACATCCAAGTCAAAAAAAAAAAAAACTGCAAAAAAAGTATAATCAAACACCTTCATAGATCAAACACTCGTCCCAGAATCTAGCTTCCAATTCAGAAACATCAGAATATATATCAACAATCCTTTCAAGAAGTTCAGTTCGATTAGCCCCCTTCAAATCCAATTCTTTGACACACTTCTCGAATTCCTCTTGATAGACTTGGTCACCCTTTTTACAAGCTTCAACAAACCAGTCTGCAGTATAGTCCGATATCCAGTTGTTGTATAACTTATCAATACGGCCATCTTGATGCTTATGAATACCTGATTGGAAAATTTCATTGCTGATTTCAGGAGTCGAGACATCAATGTAGGATCCAGGAATGTATTTGGACTGTTTGTTTGCAAAATGTGCAACAGCATGGTTGTACCCAATCAAACATGGCATTAATGATGTCTTACAAAGCAGCCAATCTTGGGTCTCGTTGAATAGATTGACTAAATATTCGGTGTAGGCCTTGGTTGCATCCCCCATAGCAATAGTCGCATCTAAATCAACATCAGGATCAAAATTCAAATCAACATAAAAATCAGTACTATTCTTCAATCTTCCAGCATGAGCAGTCAGTTCTCTCTCGATATTTTTTATGATATCAGATAGATATTCTTGTAAATGAGGCTCTTTTGTAATAGAAAGTAAATTAACGTGAACTAATTTATAACTTTGTAAGTATCTATAATCTTGTTTAATGAAATAATTAAATTGAGAAATTGGTAATGTCTTAGTATACATCTTTTCAACAAAGGGATGCATCGTATAATGATTCCATGATTTTCTCACTTTTGGATGACGAATCAAATATCCCAACAGATTCTTATTGGGATCCTCAACTGATGGAAAATAATCATCTCTTTCAATTGCATGAACATGGTTGATTGGTCCATTAGGGTACGGAGTCGAATGTCTAATTGCTTCGTTAACAAACTCAATTGAATGTCTTACGCATTCAGGTAAATTCATCTTCACATTTTTAGCTAGTAGCGAAGCAATAGAAGAGCTCATGGTACACCCAGTTCCATGAGTATTTGTTGAATTTATATAATTGGATTGAAAGCATGTGACTTTATCAGATTCAAGTTCATACAGCACATTCAAAATGTATTTTTTGGCGTTTGATGAATCACCAACATGTTTCAAGTTCGAATCAAATGGGATATGCCCACCTTTAATCAAAACGTTTGTTTCAGTTTTGGTTCCTATCAATTTAGCTAATTGGAATAAATCATTTGGTTCATCAAGTTTGAATTCTTCAATTTTATCAGTTTCATTCAATGCAGTCAAAATGACTTTACATTCTTCGAAATTTGGTGTTATTAGATCACTATATTTGAACAATCCTACGATCTCTTTGAACTGTTTGATATCTGATAGCAAATCCCCATTATTTGCAACAAATACAGGATCTAAGATGATCCTACAATTTCTATTACCACTCAATTCAGCATCTGATATAAAATTCTTAACATGACCAATTGATTCCTTGGGTAGCATTCCTATTTTGATGGCATCCAATTGAATCCCTTTATCCACTTTTATAGCCTTCAAAATCTTCTCAATAACATCAGCTGAAGTATTAGTAACCGAATGAACTCCAAGAGAGTTCTGTGCAGTTAAAGCAGTAATACATGTCAATCCATAACATTTATGAGTTGTAATTGTTTTCAAATCTGCTTCGATTCCAGCTCCTCCAGAACAATCTGAGCCTGCTATTGTCAAAACGACTGGTAAATCTTGTGGATTTAGACCCGATGCAAGATCATCAGATAAGTCAACTATATTGACTTTGCTGGGTCCATTGATTATGGCACAGCTTTGACCTGTAGTCAGAAGCGTCATAGTGTCTTGCTGGATTCACAATTGAAGAGTGCAAAATTCTTCAAGGTATTGAATAGATACACACTTTTATCTTTATCTTTTATGTCGTTAGAATTGATTAATATATTACAACTATGGGTGCGCCCCGCCCACATTCAATGTTTGAATTGATCGAGATTTCAGTCTACGACTCTGCGCGGATTCTGTTCCTTGAGATTTTTCATAAGAGGCTATAATGCTATTCTTAAGTTGGCTGATTTTTTGTTATTAGTACTTTTAACTACAAGTGACAATCACAAACACTTGTTATATAAGTGATTCCATAACCTTTGAGAGGTATTAATGAAAGCAAACTAATGATTGAATAACGTTATATATAAAAGTTAAGTAAAGTTAAAAAGTTAGATATGGTTAGTTATTTTTTTTTGTCTTTTTACAAGTTTGATCCAACTTTACTATAAGCTTCAGCAAAACCATCAATCAATGCAGCTAAACCGATAGCACCAGGATCAGGCAATCCACCTTCAGCTTCAAATTGTTTGAATTCTTCTTCGCCAACATATGAAGCTCTACCGAACTTGGCTTTTAGTTTTCTAGTAGATTCAGCACCTTCATTAGATGCAACATTGGCCTTATTCAAATCACCATTAGATTTCAAGAATGTATTGACAAATGGGGCCAATGCATCAACCAAAGTTCTGTCACCAATTCTAGCTCTAGTATATTTGAATAAAGATTCTAAAGCATCATTTAAAGCAACGGCCAAGACAGATTTTGTAACTGTGTATCCACCTTCTTTAATCTCTTTTTCTTTCAAACTTTTAGCCAGGGCACTGATGAATATAGAGTATAATCCACCTGAAGTACCACCCATAGCGGTCTCGACAATATCTGTGATTTGAGTCAAAGATCTAACACCATCATCCAATGCTAATTTATCTGCCTTCAACAGATCCAAAATAGCATGCGCACCATTGGCTAACGTTTCACCACAATCACCATCACCTGCTACAGTATCATATAGGGTAATCTTAGGCTCTTTAGTCAAAAGTTTCTTACAGCCTGATTCTAATATAGCTTTAAAAATGGTTGCAGAAGTTTCCACTTTTGAAGGAGTGTTTAAACCTTCATCAATTTCTGGAGCTTCAACAATGTAGTCAGCCTTTTTGGAGTTCCATTCAGCTGTAGTGGTATGTGTGGTCCAACCTGGGAGATTGGTTGGGTAATCTAAAGCTTCCAAGACTTCAGCACCACCAGCTTTAGTAGCATTTAATAAAGTGATCGAGAAACCTGGACCATCTAATGAAGTAGTGAAAGAGCCTGTGTAAATTCTAACTGGGTTGATGTTGTAAAGCTTGGATAGCAACTCAACAACTGTATCTTGGATAGCATATAATTCCAAGTTGGAAGTACCACCTAAGTTGTTGAGAACTAAGATAACGTCATCTGATTTAGCAAAGTCAACATAATTTCTTTCGACATCTTTAGTATCTAAAAGGTAAGCTAATAATTCAGTCACTAATTGATCAATTGTTGGAATTGGGGATACTCTTTTGATACCAGATTCATTATGAATACCCATACCAATCTCGATTTCATCTTCTTTCAATAAATGTTTAGTTTCATCTTCTTCATCATCGGAATCATCTTCAGATTTATGTCTTATACCAGGGATAGAAACATGGCCTAATGAAGCACCAATTGTGACCAAATTGTCAACAACTTTTTGCCCCAACTCGTAAACTTCTTTCAAAGAAGCTTCATTATTATTCTTTGCAGCTTTAGCACCGGTGATCTTGTGGACTATAGCCGTGCCGGCTAAACCTCTTCTACCAACCATACCATTCTTGGTCTTACCGACAGAAACATCATCTTGAACGATTAATAATTCAACCTTCAATCCTTCAGCTTTAGCTCTTTCAGCAGCCAAACCAAAATGTAAAATATCACCAGTATAATTTTTGACTATGATCAAAGTACCTTTATCTGAAGGTTTTGCCTTTAAACCTGCATAAATCTGTTTAGTTGAAGGAGAAGCAAACACAAAACCAGCAACTCCAACATCTAAACCTCCTTTTCCAACAAAGCCAGCATGTAATGGCTCATGACCAGATCCACCACCGGATAATAGTGTAACTTTGGAAGTTGGAGAAGAAGATGCATAAACGACTCTTTCAGATTCGATGAATCTTAAGTCTGGATTGATTTGGCATAAACCTTTAAGGTGAGCGTGGACTAAATCTTGCTTGTAATTCCAGTGCTTGGTGATTGAAGTCATTGTTGTATGTAGATATGTGTGGATGTAATATATATGTATAAATTGTTGAAATTGTTACAATCACTGAAAAGATTTTGATGAATGAGAGAGACTCAATATTTAAAAATCTGGGGAAGAAGAAGAAAAGAAGCTAAGACTGAAATACCAAATGTATGATGTTTTTGCAGACTTGAACCAATTGTGATTATTTCAGTTGATAAATTATGAAGATGCTCTCAACAAAAACTACTTGACAAGAGTGAAATAGAAAAGATAAAATCGACTCAAATTCAAAGATGATTCAATGTTCAAGAAACAGGGTCAATTATATATAATTAACAAATTTAACTGTGTCCAAATTATAGACTACGGAACTTTTCCTCCCCCAAAGGCACTGCCTGAAACATACTGGATGGGTATTGCCACTTTCAGACGCCTAAGCGGGAAGCTTTAGGAGAGAGTAGAGTCATACTACTAAACGTATCATGTGTATACTATTTACAAGGCAAGAGCCACCAATATGTGTATGCTAACGTGTAATCAGAATTAAAATGGATGGTGATTGTAAACACAAAACCGAGATAGACAATATAGTATAGATGTTCCCGTATCGAATCAAAGATGGAGTAACACACAGATCAAATCAAATCAAATCAAATCAAATCAAACCAAACAAAATGGTCACCTCACTGCGTTCCTTACTATTAGTAGGCTATCTTTTTTTCAGGTTCTGTCTCCGGGCTTTTTTTTTTTTTTTTTGACACTTTGAAAATTTAGCAGGTGTTTGTTAGTTAACTGGATACACAAGAGCGTTACTATACTCCGGGGTGGTTCTTTGTTTGGTTGAACGTTCTGTCACTTTTCTACATTGATTAATAGAATTTTCAATTCAACGCTTCAGATAAATCAAAGACTTAGTAGAATACTTTACTTATGTACAATGAATGTTAACTAATATCAATATATTCATATTATTATATTATAAATTATATACGCGCTCTCTATATTAGATCTCTACTAGTTCGACGTAAAGGTGCACTTAACCGGGACAAAACTGTAAGATCACTAATTATTATGTCATTGCTTATCTAATGATTTATACAACAGCTTCTTGTGTCGTGCATGAGTGGCCAGTGTATACAAGAAGTAGTATTGTGGCGGTGTTGATATGGAAACACATGACAGGTGGCTGAGTCGCAGCAATACCGCTATCATCCATCCTCTTTATACTTTCTAGCCCATAAAATATATAATCATTATCAGCTTGTGTCTGATTTTTTAAAGGGATAATTGATTAATAGCTGGATTAAGAACTTTTTGTTTCGATGTCAAAACATTACATTGATCATCAGGATTAATCAACAATTATTTGGTAAGATTGTTATCACTCAATGATACAAAATAACCCAGTGAAAACTCTATCGTTCAATCAAGATTACTCTTGTTTAGCAGTGGGTTTCGAAAACTCATATAAAGTTTATAACTGTGATCCATTTGGGGATGTCTTTCAAAAAAATGATGATGGTGGAGCTAGCCTTGTTGAAATGTTATTTTCTACATCGTTAATTGCCATTGTTGGATTAGGTGATAAACCATCCAACTCTTCAAGAAAGTTGAAAATCATAAATACTAAAAGAAAATCAATCATTTGTGAATTGACGTTCCCGACGTCAGTTCTTTGTGTCAAGCTCAATCGGAAACGATTAGTCGTTGTACTAATTGATCAAATATTCATTTATGACGTTTCTTGTATGAAACTTCTTCATAGCATAGAGACCACCAACTCCACGAGTTCAACTGATAATATAATTGCAGATTTAAGTGCAAGTGATGATTCGATTCTTGCGTTCCAACAATCATCAGCTCATAGCTCATCGTCCGCTTTATTGATGAGTGGGAGTAATAGCAGTTCAGGTATAATAGGAACTGGAGGCGGAGCATCCGGCTCGACGGGAAATGGACAAAATAAATCGAGTCGGAACGATTCCATGGGATCATTTCATGAGGAATCACCCCTTGTTCATTCCAATGCAGGAACAGTGATTCTCTTTGATGCCTTAAACGTGCAACCTTTGAATGTAATAGATTGTCATAAATGTCAATTACAAAAAATCACGATTTCTAAAGATGGTAAGTTATTAGCAACGGCGAGTATAAAGGGGACGATAATTAGAGTATTTAGAATTTCAGACGGTAAAAAGATTAGTGAATTTAGAAGAGGATCTTACTCTGCTTTGATTTCTTGTTTGAGTTTTAATTTGGATAGTACCATTTTGTCCTGTTCTTCAAATACGGGGACCATACATTTCTTTAGACTTGATGGTGACGACATCAAAAGATCGAGAACAATGATACAAGCCGATAGTCGACAGTCACAGCAACAGCAAACTCCAACATCATCAGATTTTACAGAAACTGAAATTTCAACTGGCGACTTAAACAATCCAGATCTGCCACACGAGACAGTTATGACCGATGAGGAAAATTTCGAAATTAATGAACTCATAAATAATCAACTTGCTAAATCGTCAATATCTACCAAACATAAAGGACTTAGTGCTGCAGGAAGTTTACTTAACATCAGAAAAAAATCTGCTGATTCTTTGAAACATTTCATATGGTCTCAATCGAAAAACTACTTACCTTCTCAATTGAATTCGCTTTTGGAACCTAAACGACATTTTGCCTTCATCAAATTACCAATTGAAACTGAATCTATCGTTTGTGTTACCGAAAATACCTCCTTTGTTGTCACTTATAAAGGGGATTTTTTGATTTATAATATTCCTAGTCTTGACCGAATCAAAGATGGTGGGCATAATATAGGAAATCCAAATAATGGTACTACAGCTAGTGAATGTGTGTTGTTGAAACAATACAAGTTGGCTGAGGAATGAATGTCATTATATTCGGTACATTAAATTGCTCTTACTGTTTTCAGATAGGTAACAATTATATTAGTTAGCGAAAAAAAAAAAAAAACAAGGAAAAAAAAACGGATGTGATTACAGAATGTACAGAATGTTCAAAAAACGATAACAACCAGACTTATTCTGGAATTTCCAAAACTAATTTACCTGTAGTCTTTCTACCCTCTAATAACTCAGCAGCATGTTTGTATTCGGATAATGGGAAAGTTTGGGAAATATTAACATCCAACACACCATCTTTAATGAATTGAAATAATTCCCCGGTATACTTCTGAAACTCTTCAGCAGTGGCAACGTAGCCGAACAATTGAGGTCTAGCAACCTTCAAATTCTTTGGAGATAATCTGTTAATACTTAGTGGTGGAACAGGGCCTGATGAGTTACCGTAAGAAATGAAAGAGCCTTTTCTTGCAATGATAGCTAATGATAACTCGACGGTATCCTTGCCCACAGAATCAAAAGAAGCTGAGACTCCTTCACCTCCTGTGATTTCTAAAATCTTATCGATCTGTTCCTTTTCTGACAACTTAGTACTGTTGATTAAGAACTCAGCACCTGCCTGCTTAGCTAACTCCAATTTCTCGTCAGTGGATGCAGATGCAATGACTCTGGCCTTCTTCACTTTACTTAATAATTGAACCAACATTAATCCAACACTACCAGCAGCAGCACTAGCAAAAATAAATTCTCCCTCTTTCACATTATAAGCTTCGTTAACAAACGTCCATGCAGTCAATCCGGCTACTATTGATCCTCCATATAGTTTTAGCTGCTCTTTGGTGGTCGAAGGATCAAGTTTCAAAATGTTAGAAGAGGCGAACGGATTAAATGCAGTGAATTGAGCAAAGGTCGCTGTGGATAAGTAAGCTACCTTGTCACCAACTTTCCAATCACCCTTTTCGGCAACTTTGGAGCCAACTTTGACAATGGTACCTGATGCTTCACGGCCTAAGTAGTATGGAGTTGTGATTGGGTATAAGCCAATACGGAAGTATTTTTCAATGAAGTTAACTCCTGCGTATGAGTTTTTTATCAATATTTGGTCTTCAGAAATGGCTGGAACAGGGATGTCTTCGTATTTGATGACGTCTAGGGATTGACTATGTTCGTGAACTACGATAGCTTTTTGAGTTTCTGGGATAGACATTATTGGCTGGAAATTGGTATATAATTGCTGTAGTTCTTGGCGTTTTTCGTCGAATTGAGTTGAGTTATACTAATACTAATGGTAGATAGAAGATCACTTAAACCAAGAATGGATTTTTGTGTTGATGATAAGTAGAGGAATATATATGATGATCTTCTGATTAATAATGAACCGAATTCGGCAATCCCATTCTCGTTGAAACTGTTCATCGTGCAGTGCTAGCCAAGCTGAGTTTCGGTTATTATTCGTGAGAGTCACATGATCCATTATTTCCGAGAAGATTATATCGGTAAAATATAAAATAGGTGATCCTTCTATTAGTTTAAGATTAACTAGCTCGACTAATTATGTATAAACAGTAAAGTCTAATAAGTGTTAGATAGTATAAAATACTGAGCCATTTTACTAGGTAGGATTAAAAAGAAATATATAGAAAAGCATTTAATCGAAAAACAGGTAAGTTATTCTGGGATCTCTAAAACCAATTTACCAGTAGTCTTTCTATCCTCTAACAACTCTGTGGCATGCTTATAGTCAGACAATGGGAAAGTTTGTGTGATATTAAGATCCAGAACTCCTTCATTGATAAATCCAAACAAATCACCAGTAAATTTCACAAACTCTTCTGGTTCAGCTATTGATGCATACAATCCAGGTCTGGAAATCTTCACATTCTTTAAGGATAGTCTTGTAACATCAAGTGGCGGGACAGGACCCGATGAGTTGCCAAAGGGAACATAAGTACCTTTTCTTGCAAGTGCAGCTAAAGACAATTCGACGGTATCCTTGCCAACTGAATCAAATGAAGCTGAAACACCTTTACCTTTTGTGATTTCTAAAATCTTATCTATCTGTTCCTTTTCCGACAACGTAGAACTGTTGATCAAAAACTCAGCACCCGCTTTTTTAGTCAATTCTAATTTGTCATCTGTTGAAGCCAATGCAATGACTCTAGCCTTTTTAACTCTACTCAAAAGCTGAGTCAAGACTAAACCGACACCACCAGCTGCAGCGGTGACTAAAATATATTCACCTTCTTTGACAGGATAAACATCATCTGCTAAGGTCCAAGCGGTTAAACCAGTAATCAATGCAGCACCGTATGTTTTTAGTTGTTCTTTGGTGGTGCTTGGATCTAGTTTGACGATCTTTCCTGCAGGGTTGTATTTCGTATATTGAGCAAACGTAGCAGTTGAGATATATGCTACCTTGTCACCAACTTTCCAATCGCCCTTTGCTGCAACAATAGAACCAACTTTGACGATTGTTCCTGATGCTTCAAGACCTAAGTAATATGGGAATTGGACTGGATATAGACCATTACGAGAATAAACTTCCCTAAAATTGATACCTGCGTATGCATTCTTGATTAAGATTTCATCATCTGAGATAGTAGGAACTGGAACATCTTCGTATTTGAGAACATCGGTGGAACCATGTTCTCTAATTAAAATAGCTTTTTGGGTTTCTGGAATCGACATAATTAGTGGTGTTTTCAAGTATTTGTGATCAAATAAGATATTGATTTGTAATGAATCAAAATCAGCATTATTACTTTTGTACTATAAGGCGTTACAAATTCAATTGACTTCGAAAGGTGACATGATGATCAGTATTTATTATTCTTTGTTCAGATCGTATAATTTCATCTTATTATTCCCAAGGTAAGAAAGAACGGAGATAGATAAGTAAAGCCCGGGGTAATGTAATAAATGTAAATATTCAGCTTTGTGCAAAAAGGTCAATTAATAATAAATGAGTAATAAATCTCGGCTTTCGTGGTTCTTGAGTTGAGAGTTCCGAAGATTATTGATAGAGTCACATGATCCATATTTGAAAGAACGTTATTTTGTAACTCAGCTACTTTGGTTACAGGTTAGAATTGAGCATTAAGTGCTCACACAATAGATTATTAACTAAGATTATTAACTGATCTGTAGAACATAAATAAATAAATTATTGGATAACAACAATATTAGATAAGACTGTTTGATATAGAAAAGCATGTGATCAAAAAGATGAAAATTATTCTGGGATCTCTAAGACCAATTTACCAGTAGTCTTTCTATCTTCTAGCAACTCCGTGGCATGCTTATAATCAGACAATGGGAAAGTTTGTGTGATATTAAGATCCACGACTCCATCATTGATAAATTTGATCAAGTCGCCAGTATATTTTTCAAACTCTTCTGGCTCAACGATCGATGCGTACAATGCAGGTCTAGAGACTTTCAAATTTTTTGACGATAATCTGGAGATGGTCAATGGAGGAACAGCACCAGATGCATTACCAAAGGATAAATAGTGACCTTTTCTTCCCAGGGCACCTAGCGACAATTCAACAGTATCCTTTCCGACCGAATCAAAAGAAGCTGAAGCTCCTTTGCCCGCTGTGATTTCCAAAATATTATTGATTTGATCTTCTTGTGATAGTTTGGTACTATTAATCAAGAATTCAGCACCCGCTTTTTTAGCTAAATTCAATTTGTCATCTGTTGAAGCCAATGCAATAACTCTAGCCTTCTTAACTCTGCTCAAAAGCTGAGTTAAAACTAGACCGACACCACCAGCTGCAGCTGTAACTAGAACATATTCGCCTTCTTTGACTGGGTGCACGTCATCAATCAAAGTCCAAGCAGTCAAGCCAATAATCAAAGCAGCACCGTATAATTTCAGTTGTTCCTTAGTGGTCCCTGGATCTAGTTTGATGATCTTCCCTGGGGTGGTGGGGTTGTATTTTGTATATTGAGCAAAAGTGGCAGTTGACAAATATGCAACCTTGTCACCAACCTTCCAATCGCCCTTTGCTGCAACATTAGAACCAACTTGGGCAATTGTTCCTGATGCTTCAAGACCTAAGTAATGAGGGAACTCCACTGGATATAAACCAGTACGACCGTAAACTTCCCTAAAATTGATACCTGCATATGCATTCTTGATTAAGATTTCATCATCTGAGATAGTAGGAACTGGAACATCTTCGTATTTAAGAACATCGGTGGAACCATGTTCTTTAATTAAAATGGCTTTTTGGGTATCTGGAATCGACATAGTTAGTGGTGTTTTCGAAGTATGTGTTAGTTATCTAAAATAAATTGAAAGTAGTACTGTTGCTTTTGCTTTTTCTTTTGCACTACACATTCAATTGATCTCAGAAAATAGACATTTTGATCAGTATTTATCATTTCTGATTTCAAGAGAATTTAAAATTACGGATCGTGTAATTGCACTGGTAATTGTATCACAGGTATACTAGATCGAGAATAGAAGATCAGAGTTTGGGCTTCAATTATCGATCACATGAATCTTGCAAATTATCACTCCGAAATCGATTATGTAAAAAAAGCCGGACTGGGGAAGCTTAGATAATCAATTTCAAAGAGTGCGATTTCATCATGCACGAAACAGTAAATAGATTCCTAGAAGAACGATATTATTATATATAATATATATTATATATGACACTTCATCAATAAAACGGATATTGATCTTTAGCTTTATAGTTGACCGTATTTACAATCTGTAATCTGTGTCATGAAAGATAGGCCAATATACTTCATAATCAGAATAATCAGTAAAACTTACAATGGCTTCAATACTCATTTTAGTATATTTCATTCAATCGATATTGGCCTCAAACATAATACTTGATCAGCATTCACCTAAGTATCAAATAACTTACCGAAATCAGTGGGCACCTGATGAATACAACTTGACTCAAACGGACCCCAATTCAAAGCTTACAATAATATCAAAAGGAGAATTTGACTATCTATGTAATATATCTAGTCCCAGTAGTCTGATTGGCTACATTGAAGATTTACAAAATCCACCTTTAGTACTTGTTGAGCAAGAACAATCAGAAGCTAGAGAGGCTTTGAAAAGATTAAAAGATACGTACTTTGCTAATGAGAACACCACTATCTATTATGTATCTGGGTATTGGGCTTACACGTTCAATTTTGCGGGCCCTTTGATACAATTTCACTATGATGAATCGGACTTATCAACTATAAGGCCAGCTCCAAATATTCCGCAGTATCCATTAGGGAAGATACAAAAAGACTGTTTTGAGAACGCATCAAGTTTAAGTATCACTCATGAGGTAGATGGAACTAATTATGTCTCACAATTTGTTGACAATGGATCTGTTTGTGATTTAACCAACAGGAGAAGACAAATCACAATTAACTACATGTGTGATTACAATGCAAAGTTCCCCAAGATCATCAGTGCGATTGAAATGCAAACTTGTGAATATGAACTAACTGTCGGATCTTCAATGTTATGTGAATATAAAGTGTTCAGACCAACTCATGAAGCTGTTAGAGGGAATATAACGTGTGACCCACTCAAACCTAAATCAAGCGAAGATGGTTTCGAAATTGATTTTCCTCGACCAAAATTGAATTTGAATTCACTGAATTTGAAATCACTAGGGTACGGTATTTTCTTGGGAGAACCGAAGACGGATACTTTTGAAAATGGGGAACCAAAACCCGATATCTTAATCACAAATCTAGACTACTTCAATTCGCCAGATAATGAAGAAGACAATGTGATTCAGAAACAATTGGACAACCTGGAAACTGAAGAGGGTCAACAAATCAAGGGAAACAGCGCCATTCTTGCCCCAGTATTTTCACCGTCCACTACAACAACAGACTTACTGGTAAACATTGCTAAAGCTTTCTCTAATATGGCCTCCCAAGATCAGGGATTGCTCATTCCTATTGAATATACAAATAAAAAGGAACGTCGCTACATTACAGAAAAAGATCAATATGTTTATAGAGCGGATTTCTATCGTAGAGATGGACAATTTGAGGGCGTGATAGAAGTGGAACAAAAAATTGATGAGATACGAACCATCTCTGCTCAATTCGATGATGGCGGTTCTGTCACATCTAACTTCGTTTCCATTAACAACTGGAAGTATTCCTCTGGTGGTGGAATTTCCTTCCCATTCAAGTTTGGTGGGTAATTAAGAACTGATATGGTACTGTAATAGACGAGCAAAGGGGCTTTGACTTGTCACCCATTCCGGTTTTTATTTATTATTATTAACGTTTATAAGTGTATATATGTACTAAGAGTTAATTTACAAACTAATTATATACCTTACCAATCGATGATAACCTAATATACAAAACAATAACTAATTAAAAGCAGGGGAAGCAAACACATGAGGTACCCTTTGTCACACTCATCATCTTCTTCTCTTTGAAGATCTATTTAACCCGGACAACCGACCAGCATTGGAACCATTTATGTTCCCAATAGCAGCAGCAGGCAACGATCCATTGTAATTATACTGCAGGATTGGTATTTTGGAACTGAATGAAAAATCGAGCGTTGAAGGATTCACATTCTTAGCTTTAATTAATCCTGTGATCATTCTTTTCAGTTTATGAAACTTTTCAACCTCTTCTCTGGTAGGTTTATTAACACGTCCGTTTAAAATTGGTCCATCAGGATGTAATGGTTGTTGTGGAGGAGGTTGTTGCACTGATTGAATGAAGATTCTTTCTTTTCTTAATTCGTTTAATTCAAACAGCAACTTGCTTATTGTGGCTTGAGACTTGTTTTCTTTGACAGATTCCTTCTCGTCGTCATCAACAACATTAAAGACACCCCATTTGAATATATTTTCCAATTTAATCAAATTTGTTTCCTTTTCCTGTTCTTCTTCTTGCTCTTGTTCTTCTTGTTGCTCTTGCTCGTGCTCTTGTTCACGTTGTGACTCCTCGTCTGCTTCATTTTCATTCTCTGCGTTTTGCGCCTCTTTTTCTTCTGTTGCATCCGTCATTTCAACGTCCTCTTGGTCATGAGCCTCACCATTTGAAGATATTTTAGCCTCACCGTTAGTTCCTTCGAGTTCATCTGCTTTGGTTTCGGTTGATTCTTCTTTCTGCGTTGGTGCTCCAGATTCAACTGAAGCTGGTATTCCTTCTTCATTATCAACCCCATTTTCGTTTTCATTTCCATTTCCATTGACATCTCCATTTTGTTCTTCCCCTTCGCTCTCTTCTTCTTCTTCCGCTTCAATTTCTTCTTCCTCTTCTTCTTCCTGTATGGCAAGTTCAGCCTGTTGCTTGATCTCAGACACTTTCTTAAATCCTACTTGTTCAAGCCAATTTAGACTCTTCCATTCACTTGACAAGATGGCCCTATTCTCATCATACAGTGGTGCAAAAGTGAAATCTTCCTCTGATTCTCCATGCTTCAACCACTGAGAAGCAGGAATATTGTACCATGTTGGATGTCCGTATCCTGCCAAGATTTCAAAAATTCCTTGTGATGGTTTAGGTTCAAAAATGGAGACAGATCCTAGAGTATTAGCAAGTAATGATGTCACGTTCGGAACAACTTTTATCACTCTGAAAGGTAATGATGGGTCTATAACTGGTTCTCTATCATCCAGTTCCGATTTATTAGTGTTGAGAGAAGTGAATAATGGAAGGTTGTTTGGCGCAATCACCGAAAGAGCTTCTCCTGTTCTAGCAATGTATGAGGTGGAGATCAGTTCAAAATCACGAGATAGGGTCTTTTCTAAACTGGTTTGAAAGGTATCAGCTTCGTCATCAGAATCTGATTCGTCTTCTGAATCATCTTCTGAATCTTCGTCTTCATCATCATCGTTACCTTCAGTATGTTCCTTCGTTCCATTACCATTTGAATCAGTTGACCCAGACTCTGGGTGTTCGTGTTTTGTTGTCTGGTCGCTTGCTTTATCTTTATGAACCTTCTTTCCTTGCGAGTTCTCTCTGGCATTGTAGCCCAATCTTAAAGCCTCTCTCAATAACAATTCAACAGAAACCTTGAAAAACTTGTCGATCTTGGCATATAGAATAGTATCTTGAACATTGTTCTCTAGTTGGAAGATTGATGCCACTTTCAAATCATGGAAAATCCCATAAATAGATTCATACTCACTTGTATTGAATTTCTCTAAAATGGTTGTGGATTGCTTGGACTCACCTTCAAGGGTATCTAAATACCTCAAAAAAGAATTCGTTATATCCTTTGCGCTTGGTTCATAAAATGTGTCCTGTGATGGTATTGAAGTGGATAATACACTTGTTTCAAAATCCAGATGTGTTAATACCTGAATTAGATCCGTGAACAGTGCATTGAATCTAGGTTTATCTGCTTGATTCATTATGAAGTTATCTAAGGGAAATAATCAAAGTATAAGTATTTACTTATATGTTTTTTTTTTTACACTGGTGTGTGTGTTTTGCCAATGTTAGATATACCGTGTATATTTTTATTTTTTTTATTTTGATCAAGTAGAGAAAATTTGGAAAGTACGTGTTTGAGCAGTAGATCTGGGATACAAAATTCTGAGCTGAGTGTACGTACGTCGACTGCTAGTCTTTCGTCTTGTTTCCGTGTCTTTGCTGCCTCTCTTAGGTTTGACACTTGCAAATTGCACCTTACTTGCTTTCCAGGACAAATTGGTGTGTATGGATATAAAGCAAATACACCAATCTGAAATAACAGCATCTCTACCTATAAACAAGAACCCATCATGTGCACAGGGCTCTACAAAATACACACGCCCAACACACAATGTGAGCAGTGCTTCGTAACCTCCAGTGTGCATATGTACGGGTGTATGATATATTATATATAAGTATAATGTCAGGTAGATTGGCTCCCTTTTTATGTCTCTTTTTCACTGAAAGTTTGTTATCAATGCCATTTTATTTGATTTGTATAATAATGTACACGACTAGCTACATATAATATAATACACAACGTAGTCTCTCCACTTATTGGACGACCCACGATCCAAATGTTTTCTTTTGCTTCACTTTGACAACAGGTAAGTCCCATCCAACACCTCCACTTCCAATGGCAGCTCCAATTCTTGGAATAACATAGCATTCTCTCTCTGTAGGTGATATATCCTTAGGTCCATAAGGATGTCCCAGTGGCTTTGAATATGTTATCAATCCGCTTGTTTTTGCAATGTTCGCTAATGGTTTTCCTGTGATATCAGTCAATGGCTTGAATCTTAACTTCTTGATTTTGTTTTGCTGTTGATTAGAACCCAAGTTCAAACTCTGGAATACCAAATATTCAGGTGGTATTTCGCCTGAATTGGTTAATATTGACGAGGGATGAATGTAAACAAATCTATCTAAGTTGTCATCTGCACTTGATGATGATGGGAACAATGTCAAGTATGGAACATTGATAATGTTTGAATTGTTTGAAATTCTCACTTCCTTATCAATGACATCAGCTCTTATGACGATTTGATCAACAAAACCTGCTGCAACCATTTGCTTGATAGCTTGTATCTGTGCTTTTGAAGGTTTTCCAAGTCTCAAATCCTTGTCCTCAACATTCGCAGACGCAGCAACTGAATCCTTTGTTGTATTAACTTTAACTATGTAAGTTAACTGTTTTCTTAACTTTCTTGTTTCATCCATGACTTTTGCTCTTAAAAAGTTATTGTTGTAAAAGCTTTCCCTTTTATCTTGTGGGATATGATCCAAAGCACAAATTGCTGACAAAAGCTGAAATGCGTCACTATATTTGTCTAACCTGGTGAACATCTGTCTTGATTTATTGAATCTGGATAGTGTTTGTCTTCTGAACTCAATATCTTTTTGACTATGAGGCTCTTCTTCTTCAAAATCTTCATCGCTATCTCCACTACGCTTCTTTAATTTCGGTTGAATAACGCCCAACTCAAACTCACTCAAAAATGGATCGCCAACAGATAAACCGGAAACTAAAGCAATCACGTATGGTAAACAATCTTGCTGGTTACTAATGATTAGCATCTTAGAGAAACGAGGGCTCAATGGGAACAAACTCATTTTTCTCCCTAAAGATGTGATCCCCTTTTCACTTTTTGTCAAAGCGCCCAGATGTTGCAATAACAATTCAGCTTTAGTGAGCATAACTCTGTCGGGTGGTGTAGGAAACGGAAAATTGACAATGTTATCAATTCCCATACTCTTCATATTCAAGACAACACTTTCAACAGGCATTCTTAAAATCTCTGGCTTAGAAAATTGTGGGAAATCGGTCTCATAAACAGCAGATGAGAACAGTCTATAACAATGCCCAGGTCCAGTTCTACCTGCTCTACCTGCTCTTTGATCAGAGCTGGCTTTTGAAATCCAGCTAACTTCAAACGATTGAACACCTGTGTCTTTGTTATAATGTCTTTCTTTAGATCTACCACAGTCCACAACGTATCGAATTCCTGG
Organism: Ogataea nitratoaversa; assembly: GCA_030579435.1. Classification (NCBI taxonomy): domain Eukaryota; kingdom Fungi; phylum Ascomycota; class Pichiomycetes; order Pichiales; family Pichiaceae; genus Ogataea; species Ogataea nitratoaversa. Next base: position 48,699 of record JAKTQZ010000050.1, read on the forward strand.
GATAGTTAATGATGTTTCAGCAACATTTGTTGCCACAACACATAATCTAGCACCCTTTGGTGGTTCTTCAAAAACCTTCATTTGTTCCGACGTAGGTAATAAAGAGTATAAAGGCAACACATATAATGGATCATTTTCAGTTTGTCCTTCTTCTAAATTCTCTTCGAAACCTTCTTCTTGGTCGTCGTCCTCATCATCAGATCCAATCTGATCATCAAAGTCGTCCTGCATTTCATTAACATCAAATTCGATGTCTTCGGCCTCGACATCAGCATTCTTAGCACTGACTCTCATTTCTGCAATCTCATCATTGGCGTAATTCCCCTTGACCTGCTTGTTCTTAGACTTGGACTTCGTCTCGGGAAATGGGAACTGAGACCTTAATCTCTTGACCATATCTGTGATTTCTGCTTTACCTGTTAAAAAGATCAAAATACCACCTGGTGGTAACTTCTTATGGATCTTGCAGGTTTTTGTGAACGCTTCTTCTGTGTAGTTAAATGCAGTTCTCTTGTTGAAATGAATGGAAACCGGATATTGTCTGGCATCAACTTTCAAAATTGGTGGTGGGGTATCAAATAGAATCTTATTTTCACTGAAGTCAGAAACACGTAGCGTGGCGGACATAATGATCAATTTCAATGGCCTGTTCTTGGCTGGATCTTTTTCAAAATACTCACGACGCAACTTCAAGATACGACTTAACATACCGATTAGGATATCAGTATTCACGTTTCTCTCATGAGCTTCATCGATAATTAGAGCTGAATACTTTGTGAGCATGAAATCAGTCATCATCTCTCTCAACAAAACACCATCAGTCATGAACTTCATAGCTGTATCAGACTTAACAGTTGCATCAAATCTAATCTGATACCCAACTTTACTACCATGACTTCCTAACTCACTTGCAACTCTCTCTGACATGGCCACAGCAGCGACTCTTCTTGGTTGAGTAACACCAATCATCCCTGGAGTTTCGGAATCGCGATTTCCATACCCTGACTCGAAGAGGAACTGTGGAACTTGGGTAGTTTTACCAGAACCTGTTTCACCACAAATTATAACACAATCATTATGGTGAATAGCTTCCATGATTCTATGTTCTTCCGCAAAAACAGGCAATTGAATTCTAGTTTGTTGAATGGCGTCGTCTCTTTCCACGTTCACTGTAAACACCTTTCTTTTCAATTCTTCATTTATTGGAATATACTCTTGTTCTATTCCATCATCCAAATCCTCTTCTCTGATGACTGGTTTGTAATCCATCTGAGGAGCCGTTGGAGCAACAAACTGTGGACGATCTTCAATTTTTCTGACTTCAGCTTCTGCCCATTCTTTGAACCCTTGTGCTCTTTCGCTATGTTCTCGTTTGAGTGTTTTCGGCTCATCTTCGCCTTCATCTTCTTCTGAAGATTCTCCAGATGACCCGTCTGAGCCATTATCTTCATCTTTGTCATCTATATCTTCAATATCTTGTTGATTTCCAGAATCGTCAGACCCTTCAAACTCTTCTTTATCGTCGTTGCTGTCATTATTCTCACTATACGCTTCCTCGTCACTGGAATCAAGCCCACTTCCTTCGACTTCTTCATCAGTTGATGAAGCAAAATCTAAGTCATCATCTTGTTTTACTCTTTTCTTTTCTTCTGCTTCTATTTTAGCTCTCCAACTGTAGTTCTTCTTTTTCTTTGTTTTCTTTTCTACCTTTGCGATATCACCAAATCCAAATCCTGTTCCCATACCAGTGAAAGGGGTGGAAGGCCTGTAATCAATAAACCCATCACTTGGAACTTCACTTTTGTCCTCTTGTAACGGTACTTGGTTTTTGGGGAAGTCTTCATTATCTGAATCGTCCCATCTTTTTATTTCTCTCTCTTCATAGAGAATTTCCTTGGTTTCATCTGTGCCTTTTCCTTGCCTTTCTAGTTCTAATGCTTCCAAAAATTGCTCTCTCTTTGTCTTGTTGTTTCCTGTACCCAATAACTTGGCAGATCTTAAAACCGATGAATCTATTCTAGTCTCAGCTAATTTCTTAAATAATATCTCTTTTTCTTCTCTTTTCAATTGATGCTCTATATATTTGTCCATTCTTTTCTTTTTCTGTCTAGAAGCCTTCTCTTGATGTTGGCTCAATAATGTCTCTTTCATCTTTCTTTTCCTTTTGTTTTTTTCTTGATCTGTCATAGCTTCCTTTAGCTTGTCCTTGTTCAGTAGTGCCTGGGCATCCTCAACTACTATGTCGGACGCTAAAGACGAGCGATCGTCGGATTTTCCGTATTTTCCCATATATATGTGTTAACTGTGTCTATTTACTAATTTCGGTTAATAAGTATGATATATGTAATCTGTTATGGTTTAGTAGATAAGTAATTCACATAATTGCCTGTGAAAAGGTAAATTTCCACTAGCAAAAAAAAAAAAATAGAGAAAATAAAAAAAATTTCAAAATTATGCATGTTTTCTCTATTGTTTCTCCAGGCCGTGTAATGACTCCTGAGAGCTCCACCACTCACCAACTGACATGTTTGTCTGGTGGATAGAGATCAATTTGATCTGGCATGGCATATAGATCGGAAGAAGACTACGTGTTGAATCGAATGTCAAGTGAACCGAGTTGTCACTACAGCTCAGAACCCCTGAAGGATCTATACATATACTTCTCATCAAGAAGATGACGGTAGAGGATGGTGATGACTCTGGTGATTATGGGTCATTAGATTACAGAAACATCAACAAAATTCAGCTGGGTAAATATCAGTTTGATACGTGGTTTGGTAACTCAGTTTTATTCCTACATAATGAGCCTGAGTTATTAGGTTATAAGTTGCTTGAGAGGAATGTCAAGTTAACGACGTCAACAAAGAAGCTCATGGAGTACAACGAATCCAAAAAAATATGGCTAGATAAATTACATTTCTGCCCTACATGTTTCAAATATACAGACAACGCAGAAGAAATGAATGTGCACGCTCCTTATTGTTCTTACAGTACCAAATTACCTGGAAAGATTATGTACCTTGACAGTGATTACTCCATAAGGAAGGTGAAAGGGTCTAGACATAAGCTATTATGTCAATGCATGTGTATATTGGCAAAATTCTTTTTAGATAACAAATCTGTCTTCTTCAATCTTGACTACTATGACTTCTACATTATTTATAAGACCATGGATGGAATACCGACACCCATGGGATTTTATTCGAGGGAGTTGCTATCTTGGGATCACAACAATCTATCCTGTATCATGGTGATACCTTGTTATCAAAATCAGAAATTGGGCACGAAGCTAATTGAATTTTCGTATCATTTGTCAAATTACGAACAGATAATAAGTGGACCCGAAAGGCCATTATCCCCATTTGGGAAAATAACTTATTTAAATTTCTGGTCAAAGCAATTGGCGAGAGAAATTTTATACGGTAAGTTATCGATATATACACATATTACATTGGAAATAATATCTGTCAAGACTGGATTTAGAGTTGAAGATATTTTGATGACTTTGGATTACATGAAGGTTCTCTATGAATCTGGTGAGAAGAACATCTATACTGATTACTATAGTGAAGACTATAAAAACAGAGATTTGTATGTTTACTTAGAAGAGGACAATTACAAAGTGTTCATTAGCAAGGCTCTAATAAAAAAGTGGGTTATTGATCATGGTGTCACTTCTGAAACTGTACTAGATCCCGATTGTTTAATTTTAGACTGAAAAGTCTCCAATAGGTGGTGTTGATTACCATGTAGGCCTCGATCATTGCTAGTATTATCTCGATATGTTGGAATGTTTATTTGTCATTTATTAAAAATCTATGATTTACAAAAAAATGTATACAGTGAACCACACAGAGGCCAAAATTCAAAACTATTCAGCGAATAAGATTTCAATTTCTTCAATTCTTCTCTTCTTTCTTTCTTCATCGTTAAGTGACAATGCTTCACCCAATTGATTTTTTCTCTCTTGGATTTGAAGCATTCTCTCTTCGATACTATTTTCCATAATAAATCTAATGACCTTAACGTTTTTGATCTGACCAAGTCTATGTAGTCTATCAATCGCTTGAAATTCAGTAGCGTTGTTCCAATGAGGATCTAGTAAAAACGCCTTAGAAGCTATTGTCAAGTTTAAACCAACTCCACCGGCTTTCAAACTTAACAGCAAAATCGAGATCTTATTATCGGTTGTAGGGGTTGTGAAAGCGTTCAAAACCTTTTGACGCTGCACCACGTTCAATCTACCATCAAACTTATAAATATTGAACTCCGAGCTATATTTGCTCAATTCCCCATGAACTAAATCTAAAAAGCTGGTGAACTGAGAAAACACCACGACATGATCATTCGGATTCTCCTGTCTAATGTCATGCAAATGAGATAATAGTGCGTTGATCTTTGAGGATTTACCGTAAGGGTTAAATGGTCTCACAAAGTATTCTCGAACTGAACTGGATGATGCGTCAGGATCCACCTGAGTGGAAAAATTAGCGTGATCAGAGGTGTCTAATGACGTGTTTTTGAACTGTTGTTTCAATGCCCTAAATAATCTACTTTTTTTGATGTCATGTCTGCAGATAGGACACAGAACTTCTGTATCGTCTCTTACGGGAACAAAGAGATTAGAAGTTGATTCTGGTTCCTCACTTTCAGTTGGTTTATGTTTCTCCTGGAATTGAAAATGGTCCATCAGACAAGGCAAGCAGAAACAATGTTTACATTCTGTAATTATGCAAGTGTCCAATTCAATTGGGCTGGTACAAATAGCACACTCAACATCTTTGAAATCAGGGTAGGCTTGATAAATCTCGTCCTTCAAGATGACCATTTGATCAACTGGGAGTTTCTCCTCTTTTTCGCTCTCCTCCAGGCCTTGTAGTATTTTGAAAACTTCGTCATCTTTATTTGAAACCTGCATTTGGCCACTCAAAAGCTCATCTTCCTCCGAAAGTAGCGCTTCTTGATCATTCGATTTAATCAAATCTATGTGACAGCACACTTGTCTCAATCTCAATAAGTGAGTCAAAATAGATGTATAATTGGCCAAGAGTTTACCTGCTGCCATATTTTCTGTTATTGTATTGATGGCTCTTGCTTTGAGCCAAGTGTACAAAAGTTCCTCCTTTTCATTGAATTTCAATCTTTCAATTATAACTTCTTTTGGAGGTAACGTAACCAACAGATTTCCAAATCTGTCCTTTTGATTTTTTGTTCTTCTTAATAATATGGGATCTAAAATAGTCTTCAACAATCCAAAAGCTTGTGGAATGTCTTTCCCTGTATCAAAAGGTTGGGTTATAAAATACTTCCAAAGCGAGTGTTGAGACCATGGTGTCAATTCCAAGAAGTTTATCAACGAGTACAAATCATCTAATCTGTTAATGATTGGAGTTCCTGTTAATATCCATTTTCTAGTTGCACTTAAGCCATAAATAGCTTTGGTAGTCTTTATTGTTCTGTTTCTTATAGTATGGCCTTCATCAAGAATTATTCTAAAGAACTTGACGGAGAATAGCCCGATTTTGTTACCACTTCTTGATAATCTCGACCATTCACTGTGCACTGTTCCATATGTGGTGAGAATAACAGTTGGGGCGTTTGAGTGGCATGCTAAGGAGGAAAGATCTCCCAGTGTATCGTTACCATAATAGATATAACACTTCTTCTTTGGGTCTTTGTTCGCTTTATTAAATTCGCTCTCCCATTGGGATAGTAAAGCCATTGGAAGAATAATCAATGTTGTTCCAAAAGCGTATTCATCATTAATATTTATCTCTTTGTATGTGAGGTCCTTTGGACAAGTAAGTACCAAAGATAAACTGGTGATTGTTTTCCCCAATCCCATTTCATCAGCAAGAATACCACCAACACATTGTGAAACAAGATAAGGTTTGTCAAATGCACATTCTCCTGTATATAAATTAAAGAAAAAAGATTTCTTTTCTGTGATCTCATTACTCATAAGGGATTTTGAATTCTTATCCTTTGGCCATTTGAATTCTCTCCACAATGGATTAGCAATTCCATCTTTTTTGTTTACATCCGTAAGTAATTTTTCTCTTTCTTCATCAGTTAGATCGTTATTATTTAACCCAATCAAATCGTATTGTCTTTCTCTTTTTAACATCCATGTTAAACCATGACATTGATACGGTCTTAGGTCCATATTAAAATCAGTAGGATAGGTTTCCGGTAGTGAGTCTTCAAAATTATCAGATTGTGTGGTCTTATAAAGATTCTTCAATTGATTTAAATTCAAAGTTCCTCCCTCCGCTTCTCTGTCGGTGTCCGCTTCTCTGGCTAATTCATAATTACGTTTAAGTTCATCGAAATCAGCATCATCATCATCATCGGCGTCGTCGTCATCTTTAGTATCTATCAATGCATTTCCTGAGTGAGTTGCAGGATCATTATCATTGACCCGTCGCAAACGCAATCTATCAAATAATGCAGAAAGACGAAGCCGACTAGAATTAGAAGCTTGATGATTTTCAGCAGATTCCTTACCGAACTGGACTGCTCTCAGAGATGTGGCAATATCTGCAGAAGTGTTGAGATCATTTGCATCTTCTACAAAGAGGTTTGATGTTAAGAAACATTCAACTTTGATCATGAAAGAATCTCCTGTTCTTAATCTATCATCAGGAATGTAGCCAATAGTGGGTTTGAATTGGGCATAATTTTGCTCTATCAATTCACCTAACAGTTTAGCAGAATCCTCGTTACATCTACCAATTTCTCTGACTCTATCGTGGTATATTGGATCGGGTCTATTCACGTAGACAATATTATTGTTTGCTGGATTTTTGGAAAAAGTTAATAGATCCCCATGTTCAAGTTTACTGAATAATGACCTAGTACACCAACATTCAACAGACAAAGACCCTATATACCTGGACCAAAATTTTGATTCCTGTTGTCCATACTTGTAATCAGCTTGAGTATTTAAGGATGGTCTTTTAACGTTGGTAGTAATTTCGATAGGATCATCGACATCCACTTTTCTTTTCCCTGCTTGTGGTTCTTCTTCAACATTCGATGATGATGGTATATGGTACTTTGTATTTGTATCATCTAAAAATGCATTTGCCGCCTCCATGAGTGAATTTTCGGATTTACCAAAGTCTTGAAACAATAATCTAGCAGATTTGTCATTGATGTTAGAAAATAATGATTCAATTTGGGATTTGAACAAAACGTAAGCTGATTCGGACTTTTCATCCCATATATGATCATCTAAAGATTCTATCTCTTCATTGTGAGGTTTTTGTACATGTATGCAATCATTTTTATAAAGGATCGAATCATGATCAAGTGGACTTGTAATGGTTGAAGAAGCAATGGAAGGGGACTTGCTTGTCTCTAAGTTATGATCGAAAAACGGCTTTCTTGATACCATTATACTACACACTCTATGTGGTACTGATGACTAGTGGTTTCTATAAAGCTATCTGAAGTAATGAAGAAGATTCTACTACGTATAAAAAAGCAAGTTTTGTTCCACTAAAGATGATAAATTGGTGGTAACTTTCAAGTGAGCCACTAGAAATTTGATATTTTTTACCATTGCGCGCGCGCGCATCACAATTAAAGGACGCGTCAAAGGGATTTGCTGCGGGTGTTCGAGAGGGTTGGCATGGACTGAATTAATTTGCCACAAAAGAAGTTTCTCTTTATGTCTTTTGATCATTTGTTACTTTACATTTGAGTATATTAGAGGTAATAATTAATCAAGAAGAAATGATTTATACAAAGAAAGAACAAAAAAAACAAAATTTGAATCAGAAAAGTCCGTTTGAAAATAATTATAGCTAGTAATATTAACATAAAAATAAGGGTAAAATATAATAAGCGAAAGACTTGAAATTGTTCTAAATGTATATATCGGGATATATATCTATATATAAGTATGTACAATCAAGCACATGGCGCAACATAGAACAACATGGAAGTCTTGTAGAAAAAGCTAATTAAAGGGTAAGCTGATCAAAGGCACAAACTAAGCATCAAAAAAAAAAAAAAAACCAATTAAGGAGGAGGAGAAAGGGAAAAGGAAGTATTAAAGAACAAAATAAAAAAAAACACACAAAATGGTGTATATGAGAAATAGTTCTAGACGTATAATTGAAGCATTACCGTCCAGAACAACAAACAAGAAGAGGAAACACAATTCGAAGTAAACAAGTGTATTGGGGGGAGTGAAAGGAATTTATCCAAAAAAAGAAGTTGAAAAATTAAATCAAAAAATCGTTTAAACAAATAGAAGAATCATTATTAACCATCTCGCTATGGTTTCCATAAAATAATGCTCTTTTATTTAAAGGTCCTTGCTTCTTCTTTTTCCCATTGCTAGAAGCTGAAACATACTTCATATCATTAATTAAAGCTAAATTGATCTTATCATGATTGTATCTGTATTCAAACTTCATGAATGGAGAAATTAAAGAAGAATTATTTGTTAAAATTGGAGAAGAAGAAGAAGATGTTGTTGATGATGAGGATAAAAGTGATTCATCATCATTTGATTGAATAGAAGATAATGTTGTAGTTGAAGCATTATTCAAATTGATATTTGTAATTGAAGAATTTTTATTATCTTCTAAATTATGATGTTCTTCCAAATTCAAATATTGATCTAAAGATACAAAATCCGGTTTTGTGTAATCACCATCAAATTTTATATCTGAGAATGAATCATTCTTTGTTTTCAATTTAGATAATAGTTGTTTCTTATTGATTAATAGATTGAAAGAAGAAGTATCTGAAATCAAATGACAATTTTTACCATCTTTTTCAGTTTCTGTAGCGGTTTTCAAATCTTGATTTTGTTTAATAGATGCCGTAAAATCTTTAAAATCGGATTGATTAGCAGATCTAATATTTTCAAATAAATCATTATTATTACGATTTATAATAATTTGATCATTCAATTTTAAAAATTCATCTTCAGAATTTGAATGATTGAGTTGTTTAATGATTCTATCAACTTGTTCTAAACCTGTAGTTAATGAATCCAAATTGTCATTATTAGCAGAGCAAGAATCATCAATTTCAATTCTTTTGATGTAGTTGAATTTTGGAAGATTATCTTCTAAAAGTTCTTCATCTTCTGATGATGATAGATTTAAATAATCATCAAACATATTATTATCGGATTTATCTCCATTATCTTTATCATTATCATCATCATTTACTTGAAGGATTTGCTTTTCAAGTTCAAATTCAAGTTCATTATCATGTTCAAGTTCAAGTTCAAGTTCATGTTCAATATCATGTTCATCAAACATTAACACACCTAATGAATCATCTAATTCTCTTGACCTGAGTAACTCTAATTGAATTAATCTTTTTTGTCTTTGTAATTTCATTTCAGTATGTAAATCGATAGTTAAAGGAGATGGATGTGGTAAATAAGTTTGTTGATTGATAATATTAGAGAAATTGAACCTCAAATCATGCTTGGATAATGGTTGTATCATAGAGCCATCAACTTCTTGACCTTCTTCTTCTTCTTCTTCTTCCCCTGCATCATCATCATCATCTGTTGAAACTTTCTGGTCTCCATTTTGTGAATCAAACAAGTCATCAGATTCATTGAAAGATGAAACAGGAGAAGGAGATGGATCTGTCTTTCTCTTCTTGTTCTTCAACAGTGAAGATCCACCATTATTTCTCTTTTTAGTTGCCGTAACAGTAGACTTCGTATTTGATTGTTGAATTCGAGACATTGCTATATGTATGTATGTATGTATGAGGAGTAATTGGAAATATTAATTGTGGGTATAAAGCGATATCAAGTAAAACAAATTAATTGAATTAGTTAAAATGATATTAAAGAATAGAAATGAATTTGAAACAAGTTGGAGGATAATTTCTTGAAATAGTTGTTAATGGAGATAATGAATAAATCAAATTAAATTAAATTAAATTAAATCAAGATACACACAGTAACAAAAAGAACCAAGAAATATGTACAATTTGCAATTTCAGTAAAAAAATCGGTAATCCAGTGATCCAGTAAGAATTTAGTATTAGTGATGATGATGATGATGATGATGATGATGAACTGAAACTTCTCCTACTCTCTCTCTCCTTCACAAATTTTCAGCAAAGAAAAAAAAAAAATTAAAAAAAAATTTAAAAAAAAATTTAATAAAAAGCAGCGCATTTTGTGAAAGAACAATAGAAAAAAAAAAGTATTTTTTTTTTATGCATCTTAACTTGATTTCTTTTTTTTATTACGTAACACATACTAAATTTGTTAGTAATGTGTCTGTTTTATTATGTAAGCGGCGTTTTATATAGTGCCGCATGTTTCTTAAATGAAATGAAATGAGATGAGTTTATTAGTTGGAATGAAAGAATGAATGAAAGTTACTTAAGTGACAGAAGGGGGTGGAAGAGAGGGTTGTCTATGCTTATATGGTGATGGTTCTAATCAATATCAACACAGGTAGTAAAATAAGTGATGTGAAGTGAAGTATTGTCAAGTCAAGTCAAGTCTTGCATCATTGAGATCCACTAATTTCAAAACAACTGGAATTCAGGCAATTCACAAGAACAAACAAATAATTGAAGTTACTAAATGATGTTACTAAGGATACAACTGTTCTTTCGGATCTTTCCATGTAAATAAATAAATAAATAAATATATGAGCCGTACCGTATCGTACCTTGTAACCATGTGTATTGTTCAACGGCTTCAATAAATAATTTAAAAAAACCACCATTGTTAGCAGTTAGAACAAAACTTATAATCGATCCGTGTGTATAATTGTTATTGTTATAGATTCTATTGTAGTGTACTCGTTTAACAGTAGGGGGGGAGGGGGTAGAGGTTCTACCTGGTGCTGCTAACCATGGAGTATATTTACTATTACTATTTACTCAATTCACCGGATTGCCAATTCTATTATAGTAATCTTTATTATAACATGAACAACATTCGTATAGTAATAATAATAATGATATTAATATCTAAATATTAAACAATATAAAATAAACGAATTGTAATGGTTACTATTAAATATTCAGCGGCTTGAATATTTTTGTTTCAACTTTCTATTGATCTCAATGGATGGGATCCTACTAACGGACGGAACTACACAACAGTACTTTTTAAATCAATAATAGTCAATAGATTAAAACTAAAGATATATATACAAGTTCCATAATATTCCCCATAAAAATATTGAATACCACAAACCACACCACGGTTCAATGTTTCATTATATACAAAAAAAAAGAAAACTCAATATAATTATTCCCCATCTTCAATCAATTCACCTTCTTGGACATCTTGAGATTCCTTTGGCACAATAATCAATTCATCGTTTTCATTAACATCGACTTCAACAATGGAATTATTTTTAATTTCACCTTGTAACATTAAAACAGACATTGGATTTAATATTTTTCTTTTGATTAATCTATTCAATGGTCTTGCACCATATTGAGGTTCATATCCATTTAGAGTTAACCAATCTTTAGCACCATCAGAAACTTTTAATTCAATTCTTCTATCAATTAATCTATCTTGTAAATCATTGATTCTTAAATCAACAATGTTTCTTAATGCTTCTTTAGAAAGTTTATTAAATGTTACAACTTCATCAATTCTATTCAAGAATTCAGGTGCATAATATTGTTTTAAAATATCATTTATTTGAATTTGATCAGGTTCATCATCACTTAACATAATATTTTGACCAATATTAGATGTCATCACAATTAAAGTATTTCTAAAATCAACTTTATTACCTTGAGAATCAGTTAATTTACCTTCATCCAAAACTTGTAATAATAATTTAGAAACATCAGAATGAGCTTTTTCAAATTCATCAAATAAAATAACTGAATATGGTTTTCTTTTAACTTTTTCAGTTAATTCACCACCTTCTTCATAACCAACATAAGAAGGAGGAGCACCAATTAATCTCATAATAGAATGTTTTTCTTGAAATTCTGACATATCGAATCTAATAATTGCATTTTCATCATCAAATAAAAATTCAGCAACAGCTTTTGTTAATTCTGTTTTACCTGTACCAGTTGGACCTAAAAACATAAAAGAAGCAATTGGTCTTTTTTCATCTGTTAATCCAGCTCTTTGAAGTCTAATTGCATTAGCAATAGAAGTAATAGCTTCATCTTGACCAATAACTCTACCTTTTAATGCAGCTTCCATGTATAATAATTTATCCTTTTCACCTTTCATCATATTTTGAACTGGAATTCCAGTAGCTTTTGAAATAACTCTAGCAATATCATCAGAAGTGACAGATTCATGAAGTAAATTTTGATCAGGATCTCCATTTTCATTAGCAGTTACTTCTGATTCTTGTTTTTCAATCAATTCAGCAAGTTGTTTTTCAAGAGTTGGAATAGTACCATAACGTAATTCAGAAGCTTTAACTAAATTATTTTCTCTAGTGAATGTAACATAATCATTTCTTGCTTGTTCTAATTCTTGTTTAAGTTCTTTAACTTGATCCAAAGCTTTTTTTTGTGCTTGCCATGATTCAGTCAATTTATTTAAATATTGTTTTTTTTCATCAAGTTGTTCTTCCAATTTTTCTTTTCTTTCTAAACTGATGGAATCAGTTTCTTTTCTTAATGATTCCAATTCAATTTGAATGGTCATTATAGCTCTATCCAAAGTTGCAATTGAATCAGGTTTAGATTCATGTTGTAATCTTAATGCCGAACAAGCTTCATCAATTAAATCAATAGCTTTATCTGGTAAAAATCTATCAGTAATATATCTATTACTATAAACTGCAGCTGTAACTAAAGCACTATCTGTTATTCTAACACCATGATGAACTTCATATTTTTCTTTTAAACCTCTCAAGATACTGATAGCATCTTCAACAGTTGGTTCATTGACTAAAATAGGTTGGAATCTTCTAGCTAAAGCGGTATCTTTTTCAATATATTTTTTATATTCATCAATTGTAGTGGCACCACAACATTGTAATTGACCTCTTGCTAAAGCAGGTTTTAACAGATTAGAAGCATCAACTGATCCTTCACTTTTACCTAAACCTAACAAAACATGTAATTCATCAATGAATAAGATATATTTATCATCCAATTCTTTCAACACTTGTTTCAATCTTTCTTCAAATTCACCTCTATATTTAGCACCACTGATTAAAGATCCTAAATCTAATGAAATAACTTGTTTATCTTTCATACTTTCAGGAACTTCACCTTTAACAATTCTTTGAGCTAATCCTTCCATAATTGCTGTTTTACCTGTACCAGCATTACCTATTAATACTGGATTATTTTTAGTTCTACGAGATAAGATTTGAATAGTTCTTCTAATTTCTTCATCTCTTCCAATAACAGGATCTAATGAACCTTTCTTTGCTAAATCAGTTAAATTTGTACCAAATTTCTTTAATGCTGGTTCATCTTTTTCTTGATCTGGATTCATTTTCATTTGAATACCACGTGATGTTGATGTAGAAAATAAACGAGAATTGATGTTTCTATTTATTGATTTGAATTGAGGAATCTGTTGTTGCTTGAGTAGGAGAAGGTTATAACCATTTGATGGAGAAAAAGAAGAACATGATGATGATGATGTCGAAACATTGGAAAAGGATCTTGTTGTCGATATTGGTATTTGGGTTTTTATCGCTTTAACAAGTAATTTTGAAGGTTTCACAATAGATGGTGAAGATGTTGGACCGAACTTTAAATTTCTTTGTAGCATAATAATGATAAATTATGAATGTGTTTATTATACTTTCTTTATTTCTTTCTTTCTTTCACTATAAATCCAAAGAGTAAAGGAAAATGTTAAAAAGAGATTCGTACTTATAAGTAAGATGATGTTATTTTTATATCAAATTATAGTAAGGCTGTAAATACAATATATAAAGTCAAGTTACGAGACTTTTTATGATCATCATCATAAAATAAACCTGGGGGTTCAAATATATATTCCATCACTTGATGCCAGAAGTTTCCAGAATAGTGATGCGCGCGCCACTTTCAGTGAAATCATTTACAAGCCTCTACTGTTCTAATGTGGCTGATTATAGCTCGGATCAAAAATCGGGAAAAATTATCAATTGGATTACGTCATTAAAAACAAACTCCGGCCGGAGGATTAGAAATTGATGCTCTCGGGGCCGTGGGGGGAGGGGGGGCTGGCTGCCTGCCTGTCTGCCCAGTAATATATATAATTATCCTGCAGGCAGTCCCCCGGCCGGCAACTTGGGGGATTAATTCATAGTAAGCGACATCAGTAGGCCGGAAAAGCTAAGCTAAGCTAATTTAAGTTAGGGTGGCTACACGTATAAGTGAACTTTTTGTGCTTCCAAAATTCTATCCACTTACTAGTTATTCTTACAATCTTATTAGTATTGTAATTAGTAAGTGTTTTGCAGGTTACACAAAGTATTATTATTATCATTATCATTAATCTTTTTGGAAAATAAATAAATAAATAAGTAAATATAAATTATATACTGTACTGTACTGTAAAGCAAGAGGTGGAAGATGAGAGAAGAAGAAGAAGAATAAAGCGAATGGGAAGTATGAAAAACCCATCAATTATAATAATCATAAACTCATATCATTAAAAGAAAGGGGACCAGCCAACCAATTAACACAACTAATAATTCTTCTTTTTACCTATAATTGGAAGTTGAAGACCTTTAAATGTGATATAAGAATTAGATTCTGTAGCCACACCGGCTAATGCATTGTACCAAGCAATAAAAGCAGTAATAACACCAAAAACACCACCTGCTTTATGACAATTTGAAGAAGGAGCCAATTTTCCTAATGTTAATAATAAAAATGTTATATCCAAAAAGACAAATAAACTGAAAAATGCAACAGTTGATTTACTTGTAACAATAACCAACATAAAAGTGAAAATAGTCCATCCTAATAAATAAAATCCAATTGCATTATTCAATTCAGTTGGATCTTCATAAGATGCAGCTATATTAAACCAAGGAATTGTAATAGCACCAAAACTCATCCAAAATCCTCCATATGATGATAAAGCCAAAGCACCAAAAGTATTTTCAACAGCCATTTCCCACATACCAGCCAACAATTGAATAAATCCACCATAAAATATAGCCAATCCAACAACAACACTATCATTCTTGACACCCATTGCACCTGCATTCATTAATGAAAGAACAAATGTTGTCAATGCAAAAGCTGATAATCCTAATGGAGCAGGATTACCAAATTTATGAACAGATGGAGCAGATAAACCTGGATTTAAAGTACCACCAAAAGCTGCCATTAATTCATGTCTTGCAAATTTTTGATTTCCTAACCATACATATGCACCATCATCAGAAGTTTGAATCTTGTGAACTTCATGATCATCATCATGATATAAACCAACTGGTTGAGAGTTGGTGGATGAATCTAAATGTTCATCTGTAATTTGCTTTTCGATATCAGTCATTGTAGTGGTATGTGTAGTGTAGTGTAGTTTCAACTTCTACTTTTAATTATTAATTGTCTTACATAGAAAAAAAAGAGATATTAATAATATAATCTGTTAGTTACAAGAAATAAAGGTGAAAATGATGGTGTATTTATATACAAAATTAATAATCAATTGAACATAGTTAAAAACTAAAACTAGAAACTAAAGCCAGTCTAAGTAACTATAAAATACAAGTAAATCCTCCTCGGTCACACCAAAAAAAAAGACAGAGAAACTTTGAAAAAGATGCATGCGCATGTGCGGGGGGGGGAAAAGAAAAAAAAGAGGGCAGAAAAAAAAAAGGTTCTTTGGAGCGAGGGGAAATTAAAAATTGGCTGTTGGAGAGGTGAAGCTTAGCTAAGCCCTCTCAAGTTATAGCCGACTGGCTGGCTGGGCTTTGGGGAATGGGGAAAGGCCTGGTACGTACTACGTAGGGGCAATCGCTATAGGCCCATCCATGTCTTGGGCCCTGGTATACCTTGGGCCGACCGACTTTTACAGTTGTACCAGTCGTCTTAGTTTATTATTGGGGGGTGTGGTAAACGGTAGGGAGGGAGGAGCGAGGGGCACCCATTTCCTCTTTTGTGAGAATCAATTTGGAATTTTTTCCGTGGTTGAGAATTCGCAACTAAATTTCGGAGTAGATTTCGGATACGGAGTGCGATCGATGATGATTGATTGATTGATTGATTTGATGGAAGTTGCCGGTAGGCCTTGAATTAGATATTTTATCTAGTTAATTTTCATGTATATAATATATATATATACCACCCCATCACTCGACTTTTTCAAGAAATTTGTTATTTTAATGGGGTAGTAAGTGTTATATACTAGTTTACTCAATACCGAATCCCTTATTATCTAACATGTTTATTTTAATACTTATATAATCAAGGAATTTTGCGTTTTCAAATGTTTTTTGTTTGTTTGTTTGTTTTCAAAAGTTTCATCAATAAGTTGAAGAAAAGGAGATCTTGATTTAAAGTAACTACGTTATTTACATTGATCCGAAGCTTAGATGGTTCAGTTTCAGTGTGGATTCAGGAGAGGAGGATCTTTAACCTTTCCATGATGGGAATCTTTTTGTAGATCTTTGTGGGGTATTTGAAACAACCTTATATTGATTAGTTCTGTTTTTGATGTAATTATATATATTATATACGTGAATTAACAGTATAGTACGGCTGTTGATGGTTATTAATTAGTCAGAAAATCAGAAGGTGGACCCTTTCCAAATTAATATACTAGTACTGAGCCGGACTGGCGGTTATTTAAAGAGTTTAGTTTGATGAATTTGAAATCTTTGAGTAGTCTAATTGTTTGTGGAGGAATGAGATAGATATTAGTTTCAACGAGGTGATCTAACTGGTAGATTGGGGAAATCCTCATAAACAAATGATTTGTTTGTATAGATCATCATGGCTATACCTTGGTCTACACAGATGATAATATGTTATAAACATTGCAATTACCACAATTCAATTACCAATTACAACCAGCCGTTTTCTTATAACATACTTACACCCCGTAGTGGGGCTGTGAAAAGGACTACTTAATAAGGCAGGAGGGGGGGCATCTATATATTATTATATATAGCCAGTACCCCTCCTACAATTTGTAATCATCCTTCACTCCTCACACCTCTACTGTCATGCATCTCTATTTTTCCTTTAAACCTTTGCTAATTGTAAAGCCACACACTTTGAGGCTATCTCCTCAGGGCCATGCATGGATGATATAAATGGCTTAGCTGAAGGGGTGGCTGAGGATTAAAGACCCATGTTGAGGCAAAGTCGACTTACATGTATATATTATATATATATAGATATCATCATTATCATCTCTAGGTATGTATACGATTGTATTTGAAAATTATACAAGTGACGGAATCCGTATTGATTAACGTTATAGAATTTGAATTTCTTGAGGGGAAAGGAATCTAAAGGGACTGGACCCTGGAATTTTAAAGGTTATAGTGGAGAAAAAAAAAGTTTAGAAATTTTATTCTATCTCAATTCAGGTTTGTATTGGATTAAGGGAAAGGTTTTAAAAATGTTTTTTTTACCAAGTCTTTGAAATATCATACAATTATCATCAATTTGGACTTTGAAACCAACCAAATTGTGAGGAAAATTAGATATATACCTGTGCGGTTTGCAGTACGATTAGTAGTAACCAAGAAAAAATAAAGAAGGAGCATTTATTATCACCCTTCCCCCTTCTCCTCTCTTCTTTGATTTGTTATTTGAATTCATGTGGATATTGGTTGATTTGACCATTGAATTAATCAAAATTGATTCCAAAGTTGTTTTTGGTGCAAAAAAGAATAAAAAAAAACAACATTTGAAATAATAATAAAAAAATATATATCTATTCTCCGATGCCGGGAGTCGAACCCGGGTCTGCACGGTGAGAGCGTACTGTGATAGCCGTTACACTACATCGGAATTTTCTTTGTTATTAGCATTTTAAGACTCCTTGAAGTTTGGTAATTACTTTGCCGGTGTAAGGTTGCGTCTATATTTAAGCAGAGAAATTACAGTTTTCCGTCAGATCTATTATCGAGGATGAAGAAATCATTCTAAAGCCATTTCTAGTATCCCTACCCCTTTAGTGGTATGAGTAGCTTAGTGTCAGAACCACACATTCATTCTATCTGTGTTTCTCTGTATTAAATACAGATTTGTGGTATATACAGATGAAGTCATAAATGGCATTATATTGTTCAATTGAACATTAACAATTAACAATGATTGTTATTTTGTTTTTGGACATGATGATTGCCAAATATGGTAGTTTGGCAACAATAAGAGTTATTGTAGTTAATAACTGTTGTTCAATCTATTGGTTAGTTTGAATTGATGCCGTTTTGGATACCAGTATTGAAATCAGTTACTTAAAATAGACATGAAACAGTTGATTATTAATCACTGTTTGTTCAGATGGAGAAACGATATAAATACCTGTAGATCCTGCGTTTATCGGAAGAAGTTACAATGGGAACTCTTCTTAAAAGGCACGGGGGAAGTTTTACATATATTTCCATATAGAAACTTTTTAATATTAGATTTATTATTTGTTATCATTAACATATTGAATCTGTTTCAATTGATATACATTTATTAATCAATTGTGTGTTACCAAACTAGTCACCAGGCCTCATACAAGTCTCAAACAAACGAACTCTGCTTAGTAAGTTGCTATTTTGGAAAGTATAACTAATTGATTGATGCTATTTTCAGTTCATGATAGAAAAAAAAAGAAAAGCCCAACGCGGGGCTTGAACCCGCAACCTTGTGATTAAGAGTCACACGCTCTACCGATTGAGCTAGCCAGGCTAATTGCACTCAAAAAAAGGTTTAAAACATTATGCAGAGCTAAACATTACTTCAGCAATTACGTAAATCATACCTAAATCTTATGTAATGTTTTTTTTTTCCTTATTTGATATAAAGAAAGTTATAGATTTTAAAAAAGTGGATAGCAAAATAGTAGAAGTTATCTTTGCTGATCATTATATAGTTATACAGAAAAGCGTACACATTAACTTGAATGCATTATTCACTCAACCTTCTCTTCAGGAGCATATTTTTTCAAATAATTCAAACACTCGGCCTGTAAATTTTCGTTATTTCCCGAATCTTGGTACATATCCTTTAACAACTCAATACAGCTTTGAAAAACAGGAGGTCTAAACATCATTAAGTAAAGAAGTGATTGAAAACCAAGTTTGGATCTAACTGGATCAGAACACAATGATCTAATTCTAAAAATCAGCTCTTTATTTAGATACGGTAACTCACTCAACAACCTGATGAATATTTTTCTGTCGGTTGACTCTAAAAACGGGATCAAGTTATCCATGATTAGAGAAGTATAATGCAAATAAGTTTCCGTGTCTGGGTCAATCGCATCAACTTCTTTCATTTTGGAGGAGGATGTTGAAATGATACTTGTACTGTAATATTCTTCATTCAACCACTCTATTATACCATCAATGTTACTTTTCAAATCTGTTTTAAAATAGTCGAACAAAGTGTCACGGATGACTTTCGCCAATTCAACATCTTTGAGTCCCCTCGTTGCTAGCCTCGATAAAAGCCTTATCCATGAATCGCTATTCCAGGTTGGTATGGCTACTTTACTAAGTTCATTTGCAGTTTGGGATGGTGCAGTCGCAAAAGTCAAAGATGCTTGTTGTTTGGAAGACAGTTTGATGAAGTTATTGATTATCAACTTTAGATGACCTTTCTTAGCATCAATATCCAATAACTTGGGTATGGAGACAACAAAAGGCTCATCCATTAACTCCTCATCACTATCTTCATCAATGCCTTCTTTATCTTCTCCGACATTGTTGTTTCCTGAATCCCCATTACTAATTGTACCATTGATTCGTGTGCTATCGTTAGCAGGTCCAGAGGACATGTTATCTGAGAAACCATTCACATATCTGTTTTCTTCTTTCTTCACAATTGTGTTTTCACCAGTGGGATCATAGTCATCGTCACTTTCATCATCATCATGTTCCTGTTTCAACTGCTGGTTCTGTATTTGCTGATCACGTTGGACATACTGTTGTTGTTGTTGTTGCTGCTGAGACTGGGTTGTAAGGGCTGCTGCACTTTGGTAATGTTCTCCTGGTCTCAAAGCAATATTTTTGTATCTTTCAAAAGCGATATCCAATCCTTTGGATAACTTGGGTATATCAACATTGAACAAAGCAGTGATTACCATAGTACTTAATACATCAATTGGTACAGGGGACATATCAAACTGAGCTAGTTCATCGTGGGGCTCGATAAGAGTGTAGATCGACTTATAATCGTTGGCCCTGGATATTTTTGACTCGTTGTAAAAAATAGATGCATTGGCATCATCTGACTTTTGGGCTTCTAGCTTTCTTCTTTTAATTCTCTTTATTTCCTCGTCATCCTCTTCATCAACATCATCGCTCAATATTCCTCGTTGTTTCTGCTCTGCTGATTTGTCAACCAAGTATCTAAACTTGTTTTCAAATCTAGTCTTCAAGCTTGGATCCTTATTGATGAATCCTTTGTTCAACAAGAAGGATATCAGACACTTATCAATTCTATCATTGAATCTTCTAATCAACCTCATTTTCAAATTCTGTTGATCTTCAAATTTGGGGTTTCTTTTTAGCAGTGATTCATAACCTAATATGAAGTTTAAAAATTTATTCGATAAAAACTTATGCCTCGTTTTAAACAAAACCATCAAGGTGGAGATGATCGTCGAAAAAACAGGAGTTTGAATCAAGATTTCTTCATTTATGAAATCTAGTAGCATATCCAATAAACTTTGGGCCTGGGTATGTAGATTGGAACTTGTAAGGAAAGGGTGTTCCTTGTCAACCAACGCAATAGATATAGAAAGATCTTCGTTGTCACCCAATAAACCGCTTCCCGAGGCAAAAGAAGAATAGGAAAGGGAGGTAACAGAAGAGGGAGAGGGAAAGTGCGTTTGAATCACTTTACCCATCAGCTTAATAATAGCATTTTTACAACCAATGGATCTCGAGTAATCAGTTTCTTTATTCAAAGGTAACAACGGATAAGCCGAAGGCCATTGCTCGAATATGTAATCTTTAATGTTTGTCAACTGGAACCATTTGCTCTCATTCGGAGAATTTATCATTTCAAAAAATATTAGATCATAACAGGAATTTAAAATTTCTATACACCTTTGGATAATCAAACTATTTGGAGTTCGTTCTTCTGTTTTGATAACAAAATAATCTAGTAGATCAATTAACTTAGTGGAATTTTTACATCTGAGCTCAAATGATTCTATTTTCCTCAAGTAAAATGCTTTATAAACGAAATTTAAACATTGCTTTTGAATCTTGAAACTACTCTGAGGTGTGGACAGACAGATAGATATAGTTGTATCTAGAACCTCACCAAAAAATTCATTATTTTCAAGTGCTAGTTTTTCAGCTTCAATCAATTGTTCTATCTGCTGAGATATTTCGTCCTTGACCTTTTCCTGTGACGGAGCTTCTCGTTCGGATGTCATTGTGGATGTGCTTGTTGTTTTTGGTATCGTGTGGTACTTTATTGCTTAGTCGGTAAGCTTTTGTTCTCGGTTTGAAATACAAAGTAAAAAAAACTGAGCTATGCTTGCTATATATCTATATACAACCCAAATATTATTATTCCAGAATCAGGGCTAGTACTCAAGGAGGAAACCACGTATCAGTTATATTATAGTTGAAAGACACACAGAAATCGTCTTAAAGTAAAAAAGAGATTATTCTTTTACGAATGTCTCAAACTTGGTGATGAAATCGCTGTGTAATGTTTTCTTTTCTTCTAATATCAAAGTACAATGGATGACCAATGGTTCTTAAGTAAAAAGTAATCCACTATTGGGAAAGAAAGTGCAAAGATAGAGACTTGTAACTTAGTGTGCACATTCTCTTCTGTTTATTTGTTTATTTGTTTCTTTGTTAATTTTCTTTACTTTCGGGAGGTTTCTCACGTTCAAGTGTGCACCTCTGCACCGAATCGTGGGTAGGATTGAAAATCCAGTGGATGAGTTTTAACCTTCAAGATATAATACGGAATATATAGAGAAATATTTCAGTTGTATACAAGATAGTAAATACATTACAAGACAGCTATTTCATTGACTACAACAGAGAGTAGATACATACAGTTCATATATAAGCCGGCTATGAGTGACTTGAAAGAATTCGATCTTCCGAATTTCAAGAACTCGACCTTTAGATTAGACAAACCTTCCAAATATCTACTCACAAAAGCAAGAAAAGATCAAACAAATGGTTACTCGAACTTGAAGAAATCAATAATTTCTTCCACTATATATATTGGTAAACTCTCGTTTAGTACGACAGAAGAACAACTATTTGAAATCTTTAGTAAAGCAGGGACTATTAAGAAGATTATTATGGGTTTAGATAAATTAAAATTAACCCCAACAGGGTTCTGTTTTATAATTTTTGATAAGCCTGAGGGGGCACTAAATTCAGTCAAATTTTTGAACAAGACTAAGATAAATGGAAGTACCATGGAGATAGACTTAGATCCGGGATTTGAAGAAGGTAGACAATTTGGTAGGGGTATCGATGGAGGACAAAGACAAAAGCCACAAGAATACGGAGGACGCCAAAATTATAGAAGAGGTGGTGGATACAACAACCGAGGCGCAAGAGGTGGTTCATTCAGAGGGGGGAGAGGCTCGTATAGCAGAGGAGGTAGAGGAGGTAGAGGGGGAAGAGGTGGATATAGAGAAAGAAATCCAAGACAACCATACCAATCTTCTGAAAATGAATTCTATAACGGTGACTACCCCTATACTCCACATCAACCTCCGTATATAACTAACGGTCAACATGCATTAGAGACGAATGGATATAACCCAGAAGGTCAATATAATGCAAGGGGATCTGCTTACCATGGCGAGCATTCTTCATACCATCCACAACCACAATCACAACAGGAGGTGCAAAGCTTCCAGTATCAGCAACAACTAGATAACCAGGATACATATGGTGGTCGCTACCAGCATGATATTGATCATTATGATACTAGCGGAGATGTTCAACCTAATGTGAACAATGAAGACTTACCCCCTCATTTACAACAGTAGTTCATAATGCTGAGACAAAGTATCTAGTATTCAGTGTTTAGTATTACTATTTACTATTCAGTATTCAGTATTTAGTATTTAGTATTCAGTATTCAGTATTCAGTATTCAGTATTTAGTATTTAGTATTTACTGTTTGTGTATGCGGACTTTATGACTTTGATGTCTTTGGAAAGATAAGGAAAAAAAGAAACAAGGAATCAACTTTTTAAACCACAAATAGTAAAGCCAAATATTATAATAGTGGATAACAAGTAATAAATCAAAATATAAAATATGTAATTTTAGAATCGAAAAATACAATTTTACATTTTTTTGGCAGTAATCATAAAAAAACTAGTGAATCTTTTCAAAGAAATAAATAGACACTTAGGTAACAAAAGATGAACATGAAATATGCAGAAAGAAAGAATTGAATAATAAAGAACAAAAAAAAGAACCATTTCACAAAATACACCAGCAACACACGCATGGGTAATATACATATCCTTGATCGGAATCGGAAAACAAACACTCGCAGTAGAAGAAACTAGCTTTAGTTGGCTTCTTCTGTTGTGCCACTAGTATCCACCAATGGGTCCGTAGTTGTAGTACTATCAAGATTACCATTCGTTACATCATCATTATTATCTAGGTTTCTGTTTTGTTGGCCAGCTTGAGAATGAGATCTGGTACGACGACCAATTATAGTGGTAGAAACACCATCATGTGTACGACGACTTGCAACACCAACTGGGAATAAGGGGTCTCTATTGATAAATTCATCTACTCCTGAAAAAGAGACGTGCCTATTTGATGACGAGCCATTCACTCTTCTTATTGGGAGCGCAAAGCGTCTAGTTGGTGGTCCAGTGGTGGTTCTTAGTATAGGCATTCTATGAAGGACATCATTGTGGTTTAATAAACTTGAGTTGTTTCGAGTGTTAAGACGGATTGGATGACCAAGTCTACCGTTCAGATTCTGTAACAGGCCGCGAACTAAACGAAAGACTCCAGCTTGTTCATCGTTCCCGATACTGGTACTATTATTGGTATGAATTTCGTTATTGTTGCTTGTGTTATTGATATCTGTGTGAGTGTTGGTGTTAGTTCCTGTGAGGTCATCAGTAGTGGTCGGAGTGAGTGTTGCTGGTTCATAAGAATCATTATTTGCACCAGAATCTCCTGGTGTGAAACTTAACGGCACTTGCAGAGGAATACGAATTTCTTGAGTATCATGCAGGTCTACTTGAGTGTCGGCAATGTCTGGATCTTGGCCAGGCATGACAAATGTCAACTGTCTAGAATTGAAATCTTCGATAACTTCTCTGCTATCGTTGATAACTCTTGCTAAATTTGGTAAAACAATAGTAGTTTCGTTACCTATAGTTGACGCTACCCCATTTCCATTGGTATTGACACCATTTGAGTCAGATGACGGAGGGTTCCTTATGTTACTTCTGCATAATGGACAACTGTTGCTAGTTTTTAACCATTCACGCAAGCATAATCTACCGAAAATATGACCACATGGCATAGAAACTGGAACATGTGTATAGATCTCTTCTTTTTCAGAGGTATTTTTATTTTCATAATTTTCGTTCGAATCATCAAGGTCATGCTCACCCCTGGGTATTGAAACACCAGAATTGAGTTTACTTTTCTTGCTTGAGCATTTTTGTAACAGAATTTCTGACCCTTGATCCTCCTCACTTTTTCTTTTCAAATTGGTTGATGGAGCTGTGTATTCTTCGTACTCATCAAAACATATCGCACACTGTTTATCAGAGTCTTTCAAATCGTCCAACTTCTTAGTTTCAAGCTTGTTAAACGACTCTGTTGATATACCTGAGTCTTTTTTGACTGAATTTGAAATGGTTCTCAAGGCAATTGTAGTAGCTAATCTTATCAATACTTGTAAATTTGCATCGTTATTATCATTGATATTTGGAACATGAAGGAATAAGGAACCTGAAAGATTGTTCCCGCTTGGGGTATCAACATTTGTTTGTTGACCATATATGTAATTAACGGTCAAAATTATATTTCTGGAAGTTTCAGAATCCCCTGCACCAAGAAATCCACCTAAAAATCGATTCAAGTTGCTGGATTCAGACCCAGAAGATACATCGGCAGAAGTATCTTGTTGGCGAGTATTTAAGGTGGTATCTGAAGAAGAACTATCATTTTCATCAGGAGTTGGATAATTATCATTAATTACCAATGGATCTGATAATGAATTGGAACTATTATCACTTCTTGCCAATTGACTTCTTCTTGAGTTTTCGAGTCCTATCAAACTATCGAGTAGGTTACTATGAGCGATTGAATTTTCTCGATAAACACTGCCATTGGAAACGTCAAATGCAGGGTAATCAAGTCCTCTTATACCTTCTCTTGGTGGACTATTGGCCGATAATGGTGTTGTAGTAGTTGAAACAATATTTGAAGTTGTAAGGTTATCTTCAAGGCTGGAACTTGGTATGTCCACGATTGTATCAGTTGATGATGGATCTAAAGTTTGTTCTGAGGTTGGGTTTCTGGGTATAGCACCATTCAGATAGTCATCAATTGAAGTGAATCCGGAGCTTTCTGAACTGGTGGGAAGAGCTCTTCTTCTCATGAATGTAGATGGGTTGGTGACTGAGGTAATTCGAGGATTGCCAACTTCGATGAACAGGTTTTGACGAGTTCCATCGTTATAATCGATCAACACAGCAGGCAGTCTCAAGCGCCCGTCATGGATTGTAATACCTCTTTCACGGTAGCGATCAACCAACTCATGACTTTGTTCATATTGTTGTGAATCTACAGAACTCATATCGGGAGGGTTCTGTATTAAATATTAGATATGTACCACAAAATTGCAGTATTTGACAAAATAGTTTCTATTTATGAAAATTTGTGAAATTTGAGATGTAATTTGATTGCAACTTAGAAATGATATCAAGTATTAAGGGGCAATGCCGGGATGTTTTTAAACCAAAGGAAGTAAAATCAAAAAAATGTAAAAAGGTCTCAAGCTTTGAAAAACAGTGAGCCGATGTAATTCTTTAGACTTAAGGAGCCAGCGGCAAGAAGATTCAGGACGCTTAATAAACGGAAATAGTCAGATAATGTAACTTAATGTATATACTATATACTATATAGTAATATCTAATCTAGATCATCATAAGTTAAAGACATTAATCGAATAAGAAGGAAGAATAGATATTGGAAAGATGTTAATCATGTGCGCCGTTGACCAACTACAATTTACTGATCAACCGATATTACAAAGAAATCTGATTTAGTTTACAATCATCGCTCCCAATGATCAATTTCCAATTTCGAGCCGTTCCTGGAATGAAATTAATTCTGGCACGTTGAAATTTACAACTAACGACCACCGGGCCTCAGGGCTTTCACCAGGGCCTCCACGCAGGGCCTCCACGCAGCTTGAGCCCTGCCCTTGCCGTCAAAGTCTCCATCAAAACCCTGGTAGCATGGCCCATTTGGGGTCTTCGACAGTGCAATCGATCGATCGACAATTTACCGGCCAAACAGTCAGCCATGGCAGCCAACAGCCAACAGCCAGCTGCCAGACCCGTCACAGGTGCCATGGCAGGAACCCGCTGCCCGTTGTCCGTTGTCCGTTGCCCGCTGACAGTTGCACAGACTCAGCTGACTGAAGTATCTTACCATCAATCCTGTGACCAGAGCAGCGTGGCTCCAGGAGATCAGCCACTTTTGTTTGCTTAACCACTTAATTGTTTGATTTGAGGCGCATTGAGAAAACACCCTTCTAATCGAAACTTACCAAAAAAGTTTATCTATTTTAATTGTTAAATGTTTAACGATCATTCTTTTGACTATCCTTAGAGTTTTTTCATAGTAGCAGGTATTAGGTATGGATATAAGATATAGAGTTCATACTTGTATTTCACGTGTTGTTTCTTCATTTGTACTATAGTGTCATCCGCATTGTTACTTTTTATTTCATCAACTCTCCTAGTTTTTCATGGTCCAGATAATTAGTGCAAGCTACTAGAAACTGAAATACCAATAGTGAATGCTGAATATTAGTTTGTGAGATATTGGTACAACATACTAATTCAGTCTCGACTCTCGATTCCATTTTGCTTATCCAGTTGCATGAATGCGAGATATTATGGACTCTGATGTGTTACAATCGGTTTCAACACTTTCTATCCAAAATGAGACACCCAAGTACCACTCAGAGACACTACAATTATCGTCTATCTTTCCAGATGTCCCACTGGATGTCATATCTGAAACTCTGTTTGATACAAAGGGTGATCTTGACAAAGCATCGGAGCAGCTGTTAAACTTTGACATTATCTTTTCTCAATTGGAAGACCAGAAAAATTCTGATTCCAACGTTGATCTTATAGAAGAAAAAAGATCCATTTCGATTGATTCGAAAAAGAAGCTGAATTCATCTGTTGAATTGGAGGCACTAAAGAATATATGTTACAACCAAAAGGGGAAAAAAATTAAGAAAAGTTCTATACCCGATGATGAATCTACCACTATGTCAACATTGATTAAAGATTTAGACAACATAGAATACATAATGAAAATTTTACAGCTTCAGTCAAATAAGGAAGAAACAACGAGATATTACTACGAGAAAAATAACCGAAATATTAACCAAACCATTTATGATATGATTAAAACGTTTAATCCTTACCAAGATGGTTCAGCCAATCTTTTCGGTCTTTCAGATTCACGTTCGCGTTCATGTTCAAGTACTCCCTCTTCAGTAAATTGTTCTAGATCTTCGTCGAGATCTGGTATAACATATGCTTCTATTGCTCATACTGAGAACCCAGAACTTTTTGGAGACTACATTTATTCTCCAGAATCTGCCGAAGTTCAAGAATTCAATGAATTCAAAAAAGCGAATCCCGCTTTACAATCACTATCAGATGATTTCTACAAACTTGCATTCAAATTTTTTCAAGGAAACTCTAACAAAGTTCTGGAAGTTTCATTTCAATTAGTTTTGGATAGGTCCATCGTTTCGAAATTGATTCCATTCAAAATATCATCATCATCATCATCATCATCATCGTCAGTTTACAATAATAAGTACAGTGTTCTCACTTCCACCGAAAACGTTAATAAAGTTGACTCTTCATCGTTAGATTTGCCCAAAGACAATTTTGATCCTGTTGCTAGAGGGTCTAATAAATATAAGAGTCAAGGCAAAGGAGTCGAAGAATTGCGGACTGAAGCTAAGCTACTATTGAAAGAAGCCAAGGCACATAAACATAAACAAGTCCGAGCCGTGTATTCAGAAAGAGCAAAAGATAGGACCATTACTGCTCTTACTCAATTGGAACAAACTCAGAGCAATATGCTTGATAATCTACTCTTTCAGGCCCATAGAGAAAACAGGCTTGATTTACATGGCCTAACTGTCCAAAACTCAGTTCTGATTGCAAAACAGGCTTTAGACAGCTGGTGGGAAGACGAGATGCAACAAAGAGAGATCAATTGTGATAATTTGGTCATTTCAAAGGCTTTATATGTGTTGCCATTTAAATTAGTAACTGGCAGAGGACTTCATAGCGCAGGTGGGGTTGGTAAAATTAAAAACAGCATTTTGAAGCTACTAGTTGATAAACATTATGTTTTCACTGACGATGTATCTGTTTTCACAGTTATTGGGAAGAAAAGAAAATAAAAAATCTCCTTTGATCATGTATTATATGTAAAACATTTCGAGTATTTATTAATTTAGATTATATATAGTCAAATAACAATCTTCAAAAATATCTATCCAGTTTCCCTTTATGTACATGTGAAATAGAAATATATAGAACAACATTATCACCATAGAACTCATTTTTCTTCAACTGTTTCCTTTAACGCTTCTTCTTCCCCTTTTCTTTTTGTGCTAGCTTACCACCCAATGTTTGCTCGACATAATTATCAGTAAGGATATCCAAATAATCATCACCTTCGTCACTCTTCTTTGTAGCCATACCAGTCTCCAAACGTAGTTTTCTTTCTGCTTCTTCGATAGCCCTTTCTGCAAGAACATCCTCTTCAGTTTTACCAGATTGCTCGAAAACTGCATATTTATTTCTGAATTTGTTCAATTTACCATTAGCTTCAGAATCTAATAGTGAAACATCAGGTTTAGATTTGTTCCACAAAGCATTGTTTCTTTGATCAGTGATCATTCTTATTTCCTCTTTAGGGTATTGAGATCTTCTAGTTATCACCGAACCATCGGATAATTCAACAAAAGTATTGAATTTATGATAAATAGCTGGACGGGCTTTACCGACTCTAATACGTTTCATCACTCTCTTAGGCAAAGCAGAGGCCGTCTCTGGACGTCCCGCATATGTTCTTCTTATGATATGTTGCTGAGGGAGTAGTATTGGGTTGATGGATTTTATGTGGTTGGTTATTCTTGAAAACATGATGGATTATTGATTATGTTGTTTGTGTGACTCCTCCGGGTATGTAAGTTAGTTGATGCAGGTTTTGAACAATTTGATCGGTGATTGGTTCACAGGATGTAATTGATAGTCAATACTTTACAATCTTCTAAGATTGCTTCAAGTGATTATTTATTTGGTTGAGAGTCTATTCTTCAATTTTTCTGATCACCGCTGGTCTCAATATTAAAGTATTCATCACTTGTCTATCAAGTTCCAAAACGAAAAGTTTTTGTCGAATCTTTTGAACTTTAAACTTCAAACAACTTTCTATTCAGTAAAAATATGAAAAAACAAAGAGTCGTGTCTTTACTAAAAAGGTTACATAATCGTCCTATACACTCGCCAGGAATGTGGCGATACATAATTAAAAACTCTATGTGGCTGAGCTACCCATTCCTTTTATGTTTCAAGTAGTTGTTTATTGTTGGCACTTTTCTTGCCCTCATTCCAGTCAATTTATTCTTTATCGAGTAGATCAAAAAGAATTTATTTGTTTCCTTGCAAATACCACAAAGGTCTTTTAGAATCTCTTCAAGGCTTCAAACCTCTTCTTTAAATCATTGATGTCATTCACTTTCGTATCTTTTTTCGAAATGGCAGGCGCTGAAACTTGCTTGGTAGTACTAAAATTAGCTATAACAGGAGGTTCTTTCTCGGCCTTTAAGCTGCTACCAGATTCCAGTTCCGGAACCTCAATACCACTTCCACCTCCAGCACCCTCATCATTATCGTTATCGCATGTATTATTATTTTCGTTTTTCACTTCGTCATCCTCTGTATTGACATGTTCGTTAAACAGGTCAATTCCATAAGTATCACATATCTCTTTCAAGTATAAATCAACCAATTCATCAACGTTATCGCTTTTACATTTACTGATAATATCCTTATCGTCAAATGTATTAATTGCATCTTCGTAAAACTGCTTCCCATATTTGTTGCCTAATAACAAAACCAACTTTTTGTATTCTTTAATGTTCACATAGCTGGAACAGTACATCAGCTTCTTCACTATTTTTAGTAAATTCTCATCGTCTGACTTGCCAACTAGTTGGTTTAATTTGGATAATAATAACTCACTATCAATCATTAACGTTTCAAAAATATCTATTTGGTTATCGTCATTTACTAGCTTGGAAATTCTTATCTTGGTTAACATTAAACCTCTATCAAATTTTGTGCCGGTTGTGTCTTTCAATGCTGATAAATCTCTAGATAATTGGTTCAATGTCACTTTACTCAACGATCTCATTTTCGTTATTTTGAACTGGAATTTGGAGATGGTCATTTTGAGAGTAGTTTTGAATAAAACCTAAATTGATAGGTAGCAATCAATGGCAAATGCCAGGTAATCAGTTAAACGGAAAGAGTTAGTATATAGCTATATTCTAATGAACTTTGAATAAAATCATTTGTAATTGTCTTAATCTGTAATCTAATCGGACTTACTTCTTCTGACAACGGCGACATTTTTGTAGGTTACCGCTTCAAATTGGGTTCTAGTGCTTCAGAAGCAGAATAATCAGGTTTCTATCTCAGCTTCTAGGTGCATGTGCTTTGTAAACTTATAAATTAGCTTGCAAATATTCACTCGATTATCATCATTCATTCATGTAGAGCAGAAGTTGATACCTAAAGTCCACCAGACGGCTGGCTGTCAACAGAGATTTATGGGAAAGTAGGGAAAGTTCAGGGCTGTGCGAGGATAGACACAAGTATATTTGCTGAGGTGGATGATGATCTTGATCTTGACTTATTTTGTTGTCTTTTTTCCTTTATTATCTGTTACTGGCAAACTAATGAATTCTTGGTAGAAATTCAAAGATACAATGACTTCGTTATTGAAAGATAGAAAAGAACAATTTGTTACTGGCTTGACTGGTGGTGACACGTTTGACATATATTATGTTACTTCAGTTTCACTCACATCTTATCTAGTCTGGTGCGTTGTTAAAAAGAAGACGACAATCTTCGATAACAACAAGGACTTCTTTGGTTTACTATTAGACTTTCTACTCAATTGGAATAACCTATTATTGTCTGTTACAATATATTCAAATAATGTTAAGCTTTTAACAATCTTGAACATTTTACCACTTCTACTTGTCATTTCGAACAAATCTAGAACAACATCAAGCAAAAGAACACTGACTATCAATTTGAATAATATCACACCAAGTCAGTTCCTCCCTTTCAAATCATTTATTACTGTCTATAGATCTCAAATGATGATTATAACTTGTCTTTCCATTTTAGCTGTGGATTTTCCAATGTTCCCAAGAAGATTTGCCAAAGTTGAAACGTGGGGTACGAGTTTGATGGATTTAGGTGTTGGATCATTTGCTTTCTCTATGGGTCTGATCAGTTCCAGATCTTTCTTGAAACAACATTTCACTAATGGTTATAAATACTTCATAACTGTTGCAAAAAGTTTGAAGGGCTCTATCCCTTTGATCATCTTAGGATTGATAAGATTGGTAAGCGTCAAATCATTGGATTATCAAGAGCATTTGACTGAGTACGGAAAGCATTGGAACTTCTTTTTGACTCTATCTATGTTACCTCTGTTAGCTAGTATTTTGCATCCAATAGTCACGGTGGTTTCTCCATTGTTATTGAGTCTTATAATTAGTATCTCCTATGAGATCATACTTGTCAAGTACGGGCTATTGAACTTCATCATCAAAGGTGAAAGAGTTGGCTATATTGCTGAAAATAAGGAGGGAATTATCTCGTTGGCAGGTTATTTAAGTATTTTTTTGAATGGTATGGCATTAGGATCCATTATTCTTCCAATTGTCCCTACACGTAATAATCTTTTCAAGTTGAATAACAAAAGAGAAGATGTGATTGAGTCTGCAACTGATAATTCTTTATTCACATTAAAACCTGTCGATGGACTCTTTATTTTGTCAGTATTTTTCCAGGCATTATATTTCATTGTGGATACATGCTATGTGTATGGTGTTTCCAGAAGAACAGCTAATCTATTATATGTGATTTGGGTTACTGCTTACAACTGCACATTTTTGTTCTGTTTTAAATTAGTTGAGGATTTCATATGGGGTAAAGTGGAGTATAAGTTTGTCGAAGATAACGAAGATAATGATGATTTGAAAGCTCTCTCGGATATTTCTCCAACCTTTTATACGGATACAGTTCCCGTCTCATTGATAGCTATCAATAATAATAGTTTGGTTATATTCCTGGTTGCTAATATGTTGACTGGTCTTGTTAATCTGTCAATAAATACACTGGATGTTGATTACGTTACAAGCCTGATCGTTTTAATAAGCTACGAAGGTGCATTGAGCTTGCTTTCTATTTTGTTACTCAAGTTAGACGTTGTTCTGAGATGAACTATTGGGCCCTCAAAAGTTTGCAAGATAGGTTAAAGCTAGTAAGCTAATTAGTTATTTCAGTGGCAAAAAGTAAACAACAGGTCATTGATTGTTATTCGGAATTAGTTTATAATTCAATAAAATGTAATAAAATAGGACATAGTAAGCACCATAGAATGCATACTACATACACATACCAAATATTAAACATAAAATTACATATTACAACTTAGCTATAGAAGACCTTGTTTCTTCAACTGGTAGTAAACCTTCTGACTCATAACATTTCCATCCTTATCTTCAACCTCAACGCCACCGTCTTTGAATTGAATCTCATCCCTTTTTTTATCGTTCAACACTTTGAGTAAACTTAAAGCGTCGTTTATCTTATTTATATCTTTATATGCTTCGATATTCTCCGTTATTCCTAGCATTTGTAATCCTGTCAAATGTTTGGCATCCTCAAAGTGTTTGGAATAAGCTGCTTTACCTTTGTACTTTACATTAGCACATATTTCACATTCAAATTCAGTATCCAACCCCTTCAACTTCCACATCCAAAATGGAATCGGGTTCCCGTCCGGACCTAATGGGATCTTCAAGGGATTGCTGTTGGAGTGATCTCCATTGTCAGAATTGTTGTTATTCGATAATGAGCCATAATCCTCATCACTTGTCACTTCATAATCTAATTCTTTATCTGAAAGATTTGTTGCATCTCTCAACTCGAGCTGTTTCTCTCTCGGTGCTAATAGCTTAAATCTTTGTGTTTCGTTCTTTGTATCTTCAAGTTGCTTGTACAGTAATTTTATCAATTCAGAGATTGTATACTCCAATTTCAAAACTTCAAGTTTATTATCTTTTCTTGCATTCTTTTTGTGTTTTTTACCGTCCAAATGAACCTTATAAACTGTTTCTTTCGCAAAGGACTTCAAACAAACAACACAATAAACTGATTCGGCATTTTCGTCTGGTGATTTAGGTGCTCTATACTCTTTTAAATCAAATTCTAACTCTATATTAGTTATTGATCTTTCCGGTGTGGATAATGGCTGTATTTTCATCCAAAAAGTTTTCAAGTAAGTCGACAGCTCACGTAGATAAGTTAAGTAGCTATCAGAGCTCTTTATTATTTTGTCATCCTCAAATTTAGTTATTAACTCTAGATAAGTGGAATACTGTGGTATGGAGTCTTTGTCAAATGAAACGGATCTTGGTAAGTTTAGCCACAATTTATATAGATCAGTTAAATCCAAGAACTTACCAAATGACTCCTTTTTGGTGAATAAATTTGCTAGTTTCAAATTTGCAGCGAAAGAGCTCAATATTCTCTTCTTTCTTTTCTTCTTATCCGGCTGTTGCAATTCGTCATCATTTTCTTGGCCATCTGCGGAAGAAAACATTTGATATCTGTGCTGCTCTTTTTGTTCAAGTTCGTTTGAGTTCACTCCCAAAACTATATTTCTTTCGTTTTGAAGCAATGTTGCTCGGTACAACTGGTCAAATTTGTCAAAACTATTCCAGCTAGCTTCTTTGAGTTTCATATCTATTTCATTCGAATCATTCTCTATAAAGTCTGACAAGTTAGCATACAAAGTTTGGAGTCTGTCTAAAAATAGCTTAATCTCATGTTGCTGTAATAGTGTTTGACCGATTTCTCTCTTCTTACCACCTAATATTCCATGGTCTTTAGATGATACTGAAGGTCTGTAAAGTTGTGAATTTCTTTGAATTCTTTCCGTTATAGCGAGCTCAATCGTCTCTATTTCTTCTAGAATACTACGCTCTTCTTCTAACACGGTTGACATGGCCAAGTTATATATCTATGCAACTGTGGTTTATGGAAGTAAAGGCAGAAGAACATACCACATATACGACACTAGAAGAGGAAGAGATTTAAATCTGTTTTTTCTCTCCGAGTCTGTTGAAGATTTTTGCACTGCCTTGGAGTTTTGTTTTGAGACTGGGGCAAAGAGGAAATCAATATGATTCTTTATTTATGTAGTCTTGAAATCTGCTGTATTTATGTGAGTTATTCATGATATATAAAAAGAACAATCGAGGAATCATTTGTTATACACCATCCTAGAAAAAATGGTGACAGCGTAAGTGTCCACTGTTTGTAATCGAAGTTTTTTTGGTGATATACTAACAATAATTTAAATTTCGAAAGAGTCTTATTTGTTCAAAATGCAACGCCAACCACGATAATGTCCTTCCATGACTTGATCTCTAACGAGTTGCCGCAATCCCTTGGTCCTTGGAACTTTGAGCTGAAAATCTTTTTAAACAATAAGTACTCTAGGCCTGTTAATATAGAACCGAGCCAGGTGCCAAATAAATATTTGTACACCTTGCAATTATCATACTTAGTGAACCAATCCATTAGCATCATCAACAATACTAAATCAATAGTCTCGACCATTCCCAACTCACAACTGATACTAGATACTTTAGAGAGCAGCTATGACGAAATTCACAGTGAAGAAGATGATAACAATAATGAATATTTTGGCGCCAACCGTCACCACAATATCGACTCTTCCAATATTGAAGACAGGGAGTTGAATAAAAAGCTATTAAAGCATATTGAGTTAGGATGCTGTAATAACTTAAGTGCGACTACAAACGAAAATTTTGAGTTTCTATTGACGACAAAATTAACTAGCTTATGGACCTTGAAACAGGCAATCAAAGGGGAAGGGGGACACGGCTATATTATCAATGTTCCAGGATTAGATGAGAGCAACAGCAGTAAACCAAAAAAATTCAAATTAAGAACTAGCAATTGTTTCTTACATGGTGCTTTCAAGGGATTTTTGATAGAGATTGAACATTTGGACGAGGAAGTCGCCAATACTTCCGAATCAGACGGGAATAATGCTACGTTAAGTGATACCGAGGCAAAGAATCGTTTGATAATAAGATTTAATAACAGTATCAATATGATCAAAGATTTAATAAGTCTTTACAAATTCCCAGAAGGAAACTTGTGCTTCAATGTCTTGAGCGATTCCAAATTGGATTACAAGAGTGACTTGTGTCAACAGTACTGTGATGCTTTACAATTTTAAAGACAACGATTATGAGTTGTAATAGAAGCAAAATAAGACTTATGATGTTTGTAAAAATAATTTATAAAAATGTGTATGAAAAGTTGTTGTTGAATAAATAAGTAAAAAAAAATTGACAAAGATAAGATAAGTGAGTTGCCATGGAGGTAAGGTAAGTTGATATTCTAGTGTAACTCGCAAGATAGCCTCCAAGGATCACCCTCGGTGCTAAAGCATCAGTTTAAACCCAATTAAAAATGAAATGATCTGAAATCTTGGACAATACAAAGTCGACACATCTATGTAACAAACTTATCAGTCAAAAATGTTTTTTCCCTTTCAATTCTGATTCTCACAGCCATCTTACTTTGCTCGTACATTGTGGATTTTTCTTCATTTGTAAACGATTTATAAATTGCAGATCCTTGACTTCCCGTGCTGGTCATACTAGATGGTTCGGTTATATTGGTAACGGAAGAATCCCCATTTGATTGATAATGATTTTCATTATTGTGAAGTTTCTCAATCTTCATGAAGGACATGGAAGGCTTGCTCCGTAATCCTTTTGGTTTCATATCCCCAGTGGTGGTCGTTCTTTGAGGACTTGATTGTTTTGTAATTAAAGTGCTCGTTATAAGATCTGGTTGCAAAGATATATTCATTTTTGATCTTTGTGATTTAAGAGGTCTTCTTGATGGAGATAGCTGAGACTCCTGAGTAGTAGTAGGTACTTTTGGGCTCGCCACGGCGATCCTAGTTTGTTTTGATCTCATCGTGGCTTTAAAGATTCTGTCAACTTGAATATGAAACGCTAGTCTTTGAACGTATTCTTGAATGATTTGAGATCTGTCCTTTTTTGTCAATTTGGCACCACCTCTGTTTTGGCGATAGCTTTCAAGTAAACCGGTTAAGATTTCGACTTTAACATCATGTGCGGGGTTATGTTCACTGTATATTCCAGACTGATTTACGATAACATCAATATATTCCTCATCCGTCGACTCAGCCTTTAATACGGTAAACGAAAACATGGGAGAGCTGAACCGAGGTAACTCCGAGACTTCTTTAGGAAAATCACTCATTATCAACATTGATCTAAATTTGTTCTTCGAGTAGTCAATTAAAATTCTATAAGGATCGTTCAGCAGAGTTTGCTCAAATAATACTATATTGTAAACTAAGTCCAGCTTGTCATTTATGATCCCACCATCTGCATTGCCAAGAGCAGAGTTATTTGTACTATGCTTTTCAACTGCTGACAATGATTTTCTTCCAAGGAGCCAATCAAATGTATAATCTCCAAATTCCGTTGTTTTCAAAAAAGGTGCCAGGTTATATATTTCAAATCTTTTGAATATGTATATTAACGATTTAATTTGTAAGTCTATGGAATCTTCCTCGTCCCCTGAGGAATATTTTGGTATGTTAACTGCATTTTCTACGTATTTGCTAGGCCAAAGAAATTTAAGCATGGTGATTTGATAAGAGATGATATCAGATCCGGAGCAAGAATCCACCTTCTTCAGGTGTTTGTTAGACGGCGTTCTGTAAACTGAGTCTAGTAATTCTTCTCGTTTAGCACAGGGATACCTAAAATAAGAGAGGAGGTACTTTCAAGAAAGGAAAAGTAAATCGAATTAGATCTACTTCCTAAAAGCAGGTAAGAATGTAGATGAAGCCGAAAAGAAAACATCTTAAGGAATTACTTGATTGGGAAGGATATAAATATAGACGATCGACCCGTCGGCACATCTTATCAATTTCAATTTTTTATTTGTTAACACGCAACTTCAAATTTATAATGCGCAAGCAATAAAATATATTTATATGAACCCTCGAACCGTCGATGCTAAGAGCAACCTTTCTAGACTTATCCATTCCAAACGGCTCGTGCACAGAATTTGATAGAACATTACATTGATGGCTTCGATGGCTTACTCTCTTTCTTGAAGATCTTCCAATATTGTCAACCACCACCTGTCCAACTCTATACTAAATATTTTTATTTCTGTTTCTATCTTCTTCATTACGTATTCAATTGATATACATACCACTTAGCTCTTTGTCAAGATAAATCTTAATTCATTATTATTTATCCCCACCTCCTCATTTACCAGCTGATAAAACGCTTGATTGAACTCGTTATATTTTATAAACACAGAACATATTAACAATAATGGCGGGGAAAGTTTTAGTTGTTTCCAATAGAATTCCTGTTACAATTAACAAATGCTTATCCGACGAAACAGAATCAGCTTCGGTTTCATCGTCATCTGTATCCTTGGCATCTTCTCAAAAGCCTACCTACAAGTATTCAATGTCTTCTGGTGGGTTAGTGACAGCACTTCAAGGATTGAAGAAGCCTTTCCAATGGTTTGGGTGGCCCGGAATGTCTGTGGATGACGCGGAAGGTAAAGAAACTATAGAAAACGATCTAAGGACAAAATTCAACTGCTTTCCAATCTGGCTGAGTGATGAAATCGCAGACTTGCATTACAATGGGTTTTCAAACTCGATTCTATGGCCATTATTTCATTATCATCCTGGGGAAATGAACTTTGATGAGATTGCCTGGGCTGCATACATTGAAGCCAACAAACTATTTTGTGATGGAATTTTAGATAAAATTGATGATGGAGATATAGTTTGGATTCATGATTATCACTTGATGTTATTACCATCCATGTTAAGAGACAAATTGAATGCAAAACAATTCAACAAAGTTAAAATCGGGTTTTTCCTACATACTCCTTTTCCATCGAGTGAGATTTATAGAATTTTGCCTGTTAGAACTGAAATATTACAGGGTGTTTTGAGTTGTGACTTGATTGGGTTCCATACATATGATTATGTCAGACACTTCATCAGTTCAATCGAAAGAATATTGAAGCTTCCAACAAGTCCTCAAGGTGTTTATTATAGAGGAAGACAAGTGACAATTGGTGCTTATCCAATTGGAATTGATGTTGATAAATTCATCATGGGGCTCAAGCAACCAAGTGCTCATGATCGTGTCAAGCAATTGAAAACCAGATTTGGTAAAGACATCAAACTTTTGGTTGGAGTTGACAGACTAGATTATATAAAAGGTGTTCCTCAAAAATTACATGCATTTGAAATTTTTTTGGAGAATCATCCAGAGTGGATTGGTAAAGTTGTATTGATTCAAATTGCAGTGCCTTCAAGAGGTGATGTGGAAGAATACCAGTCATTGAGAGCGACTGTCAATGAGTTGGTTGGAAGAATAAATGGTAGATTTGGTACTGTTGAGTTTGTTCCTATTCATTTTATGCATAAATCTGTAGATTTCAATGAATTGATATCCGTGTACGCTGCAAGTGAGATCTGCTTGGTTTCCTCAACAAGAGATGGTATGAACTTAGTGAGTTATGAGTACATTGCTTGCCAACAAGAGAACAAGGGCTCGTTGATTTTGAGTGAATTTGCTGGTGCAGCTCAATCGTTGAACGGTGCTTTAGTTGTCAATCCATGGAATACCGAAGAGTTAAGTGAGGCAATTCACGAAGGTTTAACCATGAGTGATGAGAAAAAGGAAGGAAATTTCAATAAG
Source organism: Ogataea nitratoaversa (assembly GCA_030579435.1). Lineage (NCBI taxonomy): Eukaryota > Fungi > Ascomycota > Pichiomycetes > Pichiales > Pichiaceae > Ogataea > Ogataea nitratoaversa. Next base: position 88,212 of record JAKTQZ010000050.1, read on the forward strand.
ATGTTCAAGTACATTAGCAAATATACCGCCAGCTACTGGGGAGAGAACTTTATCAAGGAATTGTCCAAGATCTAGAATCTGATAAATCTGTTATTGTTGCTTGTTGAATCTCTGTTCTTATACACTTTTCAAAGACTCGGAAAGTCTCATGAGACATTAATCTATGTCCACGCGGGATATGCGTATTTCAGTAATCTTATGGTAATTTATAAAATTAAAATAGCCTTATATTTAAATAATTAATAGTAGGTTGTCGCCACATAGCTATATTTTTATCCTGGAAAGTCGGGGAAGGTTGAATTTCATTTTCCACATAAAATATAGTAGTCAAGTAGTTGAAGTTTAAAACTTTTCTCATTGGCAGAGCTCTTGGGTATACAAGCTGTTAGTATCATCTTGTCAAATGTGTCCACATGACTTCTGAAATATTCATCGAATGATTATAGTCACCACAGCTCAAAGCTATTAGCTTTTTAAAAAAAAGATCAGAAACTTTTAAGTCATCAGATTACCCTCGCCGGTTACAGAAATGGATATAATTAAAAGTATCTAAACATGTTTGAAAACATATGATAGCTTTTAGAAAATTCTCCGAAGTTGTGATTTGCGACAAAAAGCTCTTTAAAAAGGAACAAATGATATTAAACAGGATAAGTCATACAAAGTACAAAGGCCAAGTTCTGATGAATTTTATTTTTTTCTCTCAGAATACTTTTGGTATTTATTATTCAATATTTAGTTAGTTATGGTGTAAGCTTTGAGGATGTATTGAATACCAAATTGAAAATATGTAAAATTGGAATCTATGAAAAAATATGAAATTGATAAACTAAAATAGAAAAGCAAGAACAATAAATTAGCTCGTATAAAGTGAAACCACCGTGAACAAGATACAGACCGTTCAAAAAAGACCACTCAACTGTAGAAAGAGATAAAAATCATCCAGATGGCAGTATTATTTTTATTTGAAAGAATAAAGGACTAAAAATACATACTACTTTGTGGAGAAAACTTATATTGAATTGAAATTGACGTCGCGATTGAAGTTAGGATTTATAGAAGTATAAAGAAAAGAGCACTTTTTGTAGTATGTTACTTCTGATTAGTTGAAATTTATACAGAATTCGAAAATGGGAGTAACGATCTACAATATTAAAACAACTACGTAGTTGTAATAGCTGAGTAGTTTGGGTAATCAGCTGTGATAATAATAATTGTAACAGTGAGTGGTAGGTATATTGAATGTAACTGGTATTATAATAAATAGTAACGTGCTGAAAGATTCAAAAAGAAAAAGAAAAAGCAGGAGAATAAAATGAACAAAATCCTCAATCATTGGTTATTAAAAAGGGTAAGGAAAAATATACGAAATATGAAAAACGATAACATAACAAAACTGAAGTTGTGAGAAAACAAGTTTTTGATTATCTAAGATGTTTTAGCTTTTAACGTTGTTCCGAAAGTAGATAATAACTAAAAGTTGAAACCTAATAGCAAATTAAATTCAATTATTGTCAATGTTTGGATGATGCTTTGAAACCTAGGAATACTGAAACTATCTGGTGACATTGCTTTGAAATTGGAAAACTGGGTTACTCAAGTCAGTATCAAGAAATAAAGCAAGTGCCTGGTAGAATATTAGCAATATTGCCTTGTGGTCTGAGGCTTGATACCAGAGCTTGGGGAAATAAGGGGAGAGAACTGGCTGAATATGAAAGAAATGGTATAGTATGTGAAAGATCGAGGTAATTTGAAAGAATGGGAAATTCTTTATACTTATTGTGTACAATTGCTCTTTACATCAAGTTTGGTTGACTTACATTTGATTTGAGTGTTCACCATTCTAATTATTTTGAAGAGAAAGATGCTTAGCATTCAGAAAGTGAAACAAATTTAAAAAGGGATAAAGATAAACTCCTCGAGACTTGGTTTTTGAGGCATTTTAATTGTGATCAGTCCCGAGCGTCAAATATATCTGCTGCAATGAAAGGCGTTTTTGTGTTTATTATGTATTAAAGTTACTGCTAGATACTGAATACTTGATAGTAAATGCTAAATAGTAATAATAGGAACTGAAAGTGAATTTAATATTTGTACCTTTACAATAAAATTCGATAGTTTCAGATACTTTCCAAGAGGTAGCACAACAACAATCAAGATTGTGGGAAAAAAATAACTAACTTTTTTGGTCATATGAGAAACTTCACATTTTCACACACACTCTTAAATTGTGATCAAAATTCATAAAACTATCCATCGAACATGAAGAACACCACAAACTTAAAAAATATAAAGATAAAGAAATAAAGAAGTAATGAAATGAAGTGGTAGAGTAAAATAGGGCAAATACCGTTAAAATAAAAGATTAATTATAAGATGCTAAAATAACAAGAAAATGAAATAAGATTGTAACGAATTTGACTAATGTGATTTAGTAGAAAGAAAATAATAGTAAAGAGATTGTCTTTTTTTTCCAATCAGGAGAAATTA